>JAHDVE020003029.1:0-16865 GCA_022606495.2 Halesus radiatus | reverse complement strand
ATTTGAACTAATAACTTACAACTAAGACTAATAACTAGTGACTTACAACTAAGACTTACTACTAGTGACTTACAACTAAGACTTATAACTAGTGAGTTACAACTAAGACTAATAACTAGTAACTTACAACTAAGACTAATAACTAATGACTTACAACTAAGACTTATAACTAGTGATTCACAACTAAGACTTATAACTAGTGACTTACAACTAAGACTAATAACTAGTAACTTACAACTAAGACTAATAACTTGTGACTTTCAACTAAGTCTTATAACTAGTGACTTACAACTAAGTCTTATAACTAGTGACTTACAACTAAGTCTTATAACTAATAACTAACATCTAAGACTTATGACTTTAAACTAATGTCTTAAGAGATATTTATACATATAGACTTTATCTAGGCAAACATATTTATGACTAAGTGCGTCTTAATAAACAATACTGCTACATAATTACAAGTATGACCTAAAAATAATAACTTACAACTATCATAATTTGTAGGTCTAATGTCATGGTGTTTGAAAGAGAGAGTACGAAAACAGTGAGCAATATAGTTGTGAATGATGAATACTTGGAGCAGGTCAATAAGTTCGTATATTTGGGAAGTTTGTTCATGAAAGATGGAAAGACTGATAGAGATATTGAAAGAAGGGTGAATGCAGAAAACTCCATTAACGGAGGACTGAACGCGGTTGGCGCTAAGAAAAATTTATCTAAAGAAGTGAAGTTAGTAGTCCGCAATGGAGTACTGATACCAACCCTGATGGATGGCAGTGAGACGTCGAATTGGCAGAGGGAGGCTGAAAGTAGACTAAATTCTGTAGAAATGAGATTTCTGAGGCGAATGTGTGGTAAAACTATATATGATCGTGTGAAAAATGTTGAGATTCGCAAAGAATTCTAGGCTGATGTAAGCGTAATGAGTAAGATTAAGAAAGGGAAGCTTAGATAGTTTGGGCATGTAGAGCGAATGAACGAAGGAGTGCAAGGAAAATATATGACACGAATGTGAATGGAAGAAGAAGTCAGGGACGCCCTAGAAAGACATGGCACGATCGAGTGAATCAAATACTTGAGACGGGCCATGTCAGAAGTCAGAATAACAGAAGAGATGTATGAGGCGATGTATGAATGTGAATGAAGCAAGAAGTGTATGCCAAGATCAAGTTGTTTGGCAGTCCGTTCTCTCTGTCTACCCCCGCGGAGAAACGGCGTGATGGTTAGTTAGTTAGTTAGAATAAAAGCTAGTTAATTTTTGCTACATAATATTAAGTTTAACAAAGTTTTCAAGGCAGAAATGTAAATTAAAATATTTAAAAATATATATGCATACACAATAGGAAAATAACATAAAAAATGTACAGACTTGAAACATACATACTCGTATACAATAGAAATACATAACACCGTTTTACAAGAGAGAAATGTATATATAGAATCTGCAAAGCTTAAGGACGGCTATCAGAACAGAGTTGGTATCAATGAAAAATGGTTTTCCAAATAGCATTTTAAAAAATAAGATCTCAGAACATCATTTTGAGATTTGTGCGAAGCGCACACATGTCTCAACTTCTCAGGAAACTTGTTATAGCTGGTGTAAGCAATGTATTCCAATGATTTCAGTGAGTTTTGTAGAGTGTATTTTTGATATGTGTAGTTTGTGGTGTTGTGGTGTGTTAAATTTTATATTTGTGTGATTATGAATTGAGTCATGAATCATCGTAAATCCCATATCTACTGCTGTAGATTTTTGCTAGGTATTTTGAAGAGAAAAATCTGTAGAATCTTTGCAAAATTACATCGGGCGACCAAGATACAACGGCGAGCTGTATCAACTGGTTGAAGTCCGTCGAAGAAAACCATTAATCGTCCGGTAAATGGCGAATATGTGGTAATAGAGCTTTCACAAATACTTAGGGGCTTGTGAAAATTTAAGTAGAGAATTCTACCACGAGATATTTACTGTGGAGATTTGGGAATCTTGCGCCAGATATATACAGTATCCCAGTAAAATTAACGATGTCAGTTAACGAGTCGATAAAGATGAACGCGTTAACGAATGAAGACCGCGTTAAAACATAAATAGGACGACAGATGGCATTGCTGTGTAATAAGAACTAGAGAGTATTACATTGACGTCATAGGTGGCACGCCGGGCAGCCGGTGTTACTAGGGGTTACACATCTGAAGAAGATTTTCGTAGTGATGTGGATTGTAAATAGTAACGGTTTTTTTCTTGCCGACCACGATTTGCGGAACCAAATATAAGGATCTACTAATTTAAGTATTATTGTCATTACCAGGGACCTGAAAATTTTGCGTTATTTTTCAATGAATTTAGCTTTATTTTGTGATAAATTCACGTTATTTTTTAGAAAAGTGATGTTATTTTTTACCAAAAGCGTATTTCGTAAAAAACATGGTTTTAAGTTCCTTTTTTTATTTTACAACTAAAGTGCTATAAATAAAAAATAAAAAAAATGTTAACATTTTTATGAAGTAAATAAAAAATATATATACTGATATCACGTGTAGTTTTCGACATGAAATTACCTGGGTTCCAATTTAACTTTAATTAAGTTTGCAAAAATCATAGACAAAGAAATATTTAGATACGTGATGCATTTTTTTCTTTTGATACTAGAAAAACGCGCAAAAATAAGAAAATTTACGGTATTTTAGCGAAAATTGTTAATTTTGCGTAAAAATGGCAAAATTCGCGTTTTTGTGTTAAAATGACAAAATATATGTTACTCCAAAATAAAAGTTTAATGTCAATTTAAAGATATATTTTTAAATGCTTAACGTTGACAATTACGTAAGATTGAAGAATCGTCAATATTTTTTGTTGTAACCTTAAATTTAATAATAATTTCATGGTCACGTTATGGGAAGAGAAAAATACAATCAAGGCAATCCCACTGATAATCCACGGGTAGTTTGACGAAAACGTAGTAAATAAAAAATTCCGCATTTCAAATCATTGAAACTTACGTGACAGTTACGCAGTTGCGAATGCAGTTCCAGACTGCAGTTTGCAGGGCGAAGATAGCCCTTTTTTTTATTTATATGAATACCTCACAAGAGTCCCAACTGCTCCCAACCGTCTGGAGCCAGTGAGACTATGGCATCCCCAATTGGGAAATGTTGTGAGGCTGAAGGTATTGGGAAGGGGAAGGAGAAGGGGAAAAGGAAGGTGGGGAAAATACCTGGCTATTCAGATCTGGTCACCAAACACGGCTAATAGCCATTTCAAACAACGTTTCAATTCTGAATGGTGGTCTTTCACCAGGGCGATACTGAGAGTGTCTTCCACTCTGGAACGTGCGCAAATATACTATATACTATTTTTAAATGAATTAATTGTGTAACAACACAAATTAATTAAATAAAAATTACTTGCGCACGCCGGGATATGAACCCGCGACCTTCGGATTCGTAGTCGAGAGCCTTACTCCTCGACCATGGAGGCCGTCAAGTAGCATTTAAAGCTGTGAAATTTTTGTTATATATATATTTCTTATTTGTTAACATGTTATGTTTAACATGTTATTTATATTTTTTTTAGGACACTTTTCGATTTTTTTCTATCGATATAATTTCATATTATTAATTTTTCAACTAGACGTCTGAATAGAGATTATCTGAAAAAATAACGTATATGCAAGAATTCTGAATGCGGAGGCTTTAATACTACCAAAATGTCTGAAAACGGGTGCAGTTTGAAAACCAGTGGCAATTTCGAACGTTTTACCTAAAATTATTCCAGTACATATATCACATGGATTATAAAAGATTACATTTTGAGAATTTTTGTATTTTAAAACCTCATACATTTTCATAATGACCCGTATATAATTTACAAATATATCATTCATAATGTTTCTAGCTTTAGCAAACTACAAAGTGTGTATTTTTGGGTGCTGACCGTTAAGTAAGTAATTTAGTAAACCATTACTGCTATGCGCACGGTGAGTGGAACACTTTCCCCCACCCCACTACAATGGCTCCTTGTCCTCTCGACGATTGCACCGTCCACTGTAAAACGAGAGACAACAGCCCTCAGAGAGTACAAAAAGGCCAAAATAGTAACATTCCACTTTAAGATGCCGCCTTACATCCAGGATTCCTTTTTGGACTGAAGGTGAGAGACTGCTTCTATCATGATACTCCCCTGAAGAGTCGTGGCAAACTCAGTGGCAGACCTCAGACGTGAAAAACGAGCACCTTGTTGCAGACCCTCCTAGTATATGATCGGGGTTCTGTCTCTCCCGGACGACGTGGACCTCGTTCAACAGAATCCGGTGCAGTCACAGCCATTGTGCATATATGATGCATAAATGGGCCTAAAGGATTCCGAACTTTGTGAATGTGGACATATTCAAACAACAGAACACATCTTAGAAGAATGTCTCCTTCATCAGTTTCCATCAGTGCTGAACCAAGTGACTCCCGATGCCGTCGACTGGCTGAATAACCTCAGCATCCCGCTATGACCTCCACCAACTCTCCTCCACTATGCGAAGAAGAAGACTAAGTAAACTCTCGTATTCGTAGTCAAACTTGATTGTGTGCATGTCCAAACAGTCCGACAATAGCCCCCACCTAACTACAACGACGTGTACAGCGTACTTAACGGAAAAGGGCAGAAAAGAATCTAATCCAGTCAACTAAATTGCTACTTAACAGTAATTATTGGATACATTCCACTTAACGCACTGTCCAGACGCAGGCAGTGACTTAAACTGAACTAAGCGATTTATCGAAGGAAGCAATCACTTTGTGGCTTCTTCTTTGTGATTCGACCGGTTTCGGTTGGACTCAACCTCCTTCAGGAATGTACACATATAAACTAAAATTAAAATACAGAGATATCATAATGGAGAGAGAGAAGGTTAGGAAAAGAGACAACAAGATAGGGTAGAACAGGACAGAGCATCAGAGTAGGGAGGGGGGGGTAGACGGGTAGATAGAGAGGTAGGGGGAGGGGAGGGGAAGAAAGGGAACATCCTTTAAATTGGTCTTTGGGTTAAATCTAATTATTTATTTAAAATTTGGCACATGTTATTTTTATTTGATTTTGATATTTCTAATGCTTCTAAGTTATTAAGGCGCAAACCTATTCCATTTTTATGTATTAATTGTACTCCTGTATTTTTATCAAAAGTATGGTTAGTATTAATTAAATGTTCGGCGAATTCTGAAAAACCTATACTTGTTAAACATATAATGTGTTCTTTGACTCTAATGTTTAATGTTAAAAGATTTATTTGCCCCTTATCACTGTCCTTGTTACTGGCTACGTGTGACAGCCATAATTGAAAGTATTTTGATAATGCTAACTCTGGGTGTCTTTTGGGATATTTGCATAAAAAATTCTCAAATGATTTTGGGATCGGTTTATAGGTGCGTCATTCAACGATCCCCTTTGACGTTAATTCGTTATATTTTAAGCGATAGTTAAATGTTTTATATGTGTGTCATGGTTAGTCGTGTAATTAATTCGTTAAAAACTGGGAACAGGCAATATGCCAGCCTTTGGAAAAACTAAAAATTACAATGGACTTCTTTAAAAAAAAAAACGTTTACATCACAGAGCAAATAAAACATAGAGACAACTAACACGCAGGGTAAAGAAACCAAAATAAGAGGGAGGTAGGCGTGCCGCCAATTTAAGTAAAACAGCAACTAATTTACAAAAACTGAATATTTTATATAACCGAGTATTTAATTTGACCCTTTTTATAAATGTTTCGTAATTTGCTTAAAATTGTCAAAATCACGCGAAATAAAGCTGGTGCCAAAACTGGTGTCACGTGACCTTTGCTTCCAGCACTCGAAATGGTACACAAATTAGTAGGGCATATCATTGGTTCATTTTATTGTTGTATGATCCTTTTTCTTGCGTCGGTCCAAAGATTTCTCGATTTCTTCTTGATTTAAAGCAGGGTAGCGACTCATGAATCTGTGTATTCGAATTGCAATATCGCTGAAATGGCTTTATCTATATTTAGTGATCAGCTTTGAAGAGTTAATTACGTCCCAACGTTCCTCTCACTCATCCTCTCCCTTCAGTCAAGTTTTGCTTTTAATTTTTTTGCCAAACGTGTTCATATTCATCCACGTGCCTGAAAATCATTCACTGCCTTTCCCTCGAGAGAATAGCGTGACGGTTCGGAACTTTGCTTATGAAGACCTATCCATTTATTGTCTGCTTTTATAACCTTTCTGATGACCTTTGCGTGTTTCTGCGAGCCGTGTAGCTTATTATAATAATGAGGAACTGTAAACCTTTAGACTAGTTGGTCAATAGGTTAGTAGCAACCCTAATCCTTCAAGCTAGTGATGGGCACGATCGAGATTTATACATGTTTCGATGTGATCGATTATTTTGAATAAATCAAACATTTTTTCGTCTTAACCACATTTTTTTCGCTGTAGAACCTTTGTCAGAGAATAAGTTAGCGGGCGGCACCCAAAAATATACACTTTCTAGTCTGCTAACGCAAGAAATACTATGAATGATTTATCAGTAAATTATATACGGGCAATTAGAAAAATGCATAAGGTTTCAAAAGACAAAACATTGTAAAACATGAACAGTTGTAAAGCATATTTATAATACAGCAAACCTTTATTACTCACGATTGGGCATTTTACATGAAAATAACATAGTAAATACAACGTTTAAAAAGGGGCTCATGAAAAAACTAAATAAATCTAATTAAAACACTAAAATAACCTGATTTTTAGCCTGGAAACAGAGTTGTAACAGTAAACATCAACTGTACTATATTTATTACCAAGTCTGTGCAATGATAGCCAACCTTTGATAGGAGAGAGCATCAGAAGAAGAAGAAGAGTATTTCTGTATTAAATCCAGTGTAAAAAAAATCATTATAGTTGATTGTGATACTTATAGAGATATAGTGTGAGAGTTATTTATAGAAAAACATTATTTCTGTTTTAACTTTTCCTGCTGAGAGACCACACATAACATATTTGCGACTGTTGCATATAGAATACGCCATCAAAATCTCATATATGATACTGCGTGATTCATCGGGTTAAAATGATCATCTTGTTTTTATTACCGCCAATCAAATTAAATTTGTTTTGCTGTATGGTCCAGAATAAAGATTTTATTTTTGTATAATTGCAGACACAAGGCAGACCGTAATTAAAGTCAGTAATAATCGCTCAATTTAAATGTGTTTTGTTAAGCTCAAAGCACCTTGATTAGGCTCATGTGGTACGTGTAGGCACCTGAAAAACATTTTTTTTTCGTTTTAAACAACTTGACTACAAATAGAGTGGTCAATAGGCCGTAATATAACGGAAATGTTAACCTCCTACGCTACCAAGTTGTAATACAGTTTGTTCACCATAGCAAGTTTTCACTTGGAAAGCGAATGAAGCTAAGCAATTTACAACAAACATGAACTTTCACAAAAATAAAATATTAAACAATTAAAAAAATATACATAAATGTATTCATATATTCCTGATTTTGTGGCGTCATTATTAATTAATTAATTAAAAATATACTTTGTGTACACCACTTTATATACATAAATATCTACATGCTTAAATTACAGTGTTCTAATTTTTATCTTATTATTCCTGATGATGAAAGCATCGCTTTCGAAACAATTATTACAATTATTTTCTGAGTGAATCAGTTTTTACGCAAAATATTAAAAAATCATTTCAAATGGTCTTCGTGGTAGAGTGGTTAATCCGGAGGTCGCGGGTTCAAATTCCGAAGTACGCAGGAAAATTTTATTCTATTGAATTGTCTTATTTCAAAATGTATTCATTAAAAAATATATGTAGTATATTTGCGGCACGTTGCACAATGGTAGATACTGTTAGTATCGCCCTGGTGAAACGTTACTTCAAATGGCTTTATACGTATTTGATGATCAGATCTGAATAGCCAGATAATTCCTCACCTTCCTCTTCCCAATCGCCTTCACCTCCTCAATATCTTTAGCCTAACAATATACCCCAATTGGGGATGCTATAGTCTCACTGGCTCCAGACTGTTGGGAGCAGCTGGAACTCTCGTGTGGTATCATGTAAAAAATAATTTTAAAAAAAAAAACCATTGAAATAAAAATTGGGTAAAGGAAAATAAATGTTCGCTGACCATATATTGCAAATTGCTTTAAACGCCGAAACAGCTGTTACATTAATTTTTAAAAAAAACTAAAATAATTGCAGAAATTAATGACAAAATTATTATATTTGATTCACAATTTTTTTTTCTTTACGTTAATTACGATATTCGTATTTTGAGGGTGCGCCTATATATACAACAAAAGAATTTTTTCAAATATTTTGCAGTACCCAACATCCAAAATATCTATGCTAAGAAAGTTTTATTCAAACAGTTCAAAAGTTCAAAAAAACTGATGAAACTTACTGTTCACCACACAAGAGCGAACCAGAATAACATTATGAATATTTCTAAATTAAAAACTGGTTTTGGACAAAGGAATTATAAATATCTCTCCACTAACTAAATAATTCACTTCCATCGGCATTTAAAAAAAGCAGAAAAGGCAAATGATTTCAAAAATCAAATCAAAACCTGGCACAGAGAAATCAATATCCAGCATCTAGAAAAGAACTTCGCTGGAGCTTAAAAACAATGAGTTTTTAAAGAAAATCTAGTCTGCCTCAGCACAGGAATCCCTAGTGAGGGGGACTAAAAAAACATGTATGTATGTAACTAAATAAATTAATAAAAATATCCACGTTTCAAAAGCTTTTCCTTTTCATATTTCTTGGTAGAGTGTACATATTTCCGGGCCATACAGAAGATCAGAGAAAACATACCAGTAGACATATATGACGAAAATCCCAGTGGCCGGGCCATATTGCTAAGGGGTGCGTGTAGGTGCTTCCTTGGTAACTATGAATAAGTAATCTCAATATATATTCCTTCCTACCTACCCACCACTCCTGACTTGCTACCTGCTATCGAATTCAATTACAATTTAAATCTCGAATCGAGTGATTGATGGAATGATTTATATACGGGAATGTCGGGAGACTATTACAGGATACTGGTGACCATTGAAGTGGCTGATCGAAAGCATGTTTCTTTTCATACCTTTTGTCCAATTTGGGATTTTTTTTCTGTATTGGTGTCCCACAGGCTCAAGTGTTATGTATTGAGGTTACTGTTCATCGAGATTAAGCAGGTGCGATATTTATTCCCTTAAAATTGTAGATACTGATGACATAATTTTGGACACATATGGACTACACTTATGGATGACACGTATGGACTACTGTAATAGTGCATATGCTGGTCTCCCCCAGAAACAACTCAATAGGATCCAGTCTGTCTTCAATGCTGCGGCGAGAATTATATATAGTGAGCCTAAATATTATCACATAACTCCACTTCTAAGGGATCGCCTTCATTGGCTTCGATGCCCTGAAAGAATAGAATTCAAGATTTGCTTAACAACCTTCAAAGCACTACACGGAAAGGCACCAGCCTATATATCTGAACTCTGTGTCCGACAAAACCCAGGTGATAGACAGCTTTCTTTGAGGTCAGCAGATTTGAATGCTGCTAACCGATTAGTTGAACCCTCTCGGTCAAATAAACCCGTGTACTATGATCGCGCTTTTGTATATCGGGCCCGGTCATCTGGAATAAGCTTCCCCCAAATATTGCTAACATTCAGAATTTAGCAGAGTTCAAACGGGATATCCGACATAAAACATAAATTCATGTACGTAGAAACATAATTTCAGGACATTTTTTTCTTTCTTCTTCTTTTTCTTTTTCTTTCAATCCTCCATAGCTTATTTAGTTACGGTTTTCTCTCCTTGTTATTTAATTTCATTAGTATTCAGTGAAAAACCATGTATATAATTTTCTGTTATTTGTACCTACCACATATTTGATTATTTACACCATTAGTTTCTAAATTGTTATTTTATAATACCTGCTCATGAATATTGTATGTCATAGTATTAATTTGCATATTGTATATATATTATAATAACAGATATACTATGTAGTATATCTGTTATTTTACAATTAAGTTAGATTAGTTAGTGTAAAGCGCACCTGAGGTGAACCTTCACAAAACTGCGCTATATAAATTAACTCTTATTATTATTATTATAATTTTATGGGATTTGGTCCTTATACGGTTTATATCCGGCTTCGCCCGCGAACGGCCGGTACAGTGGAGTCTTGGAATCGCGACACCACCCAGCACAACTTTATCTCATAGAATTTAAATAACCGTATGTTTACATCTCATGTGATGTAAGTTTAAACTTTATATTCACAGTATTATAAATCAACTTAATATTTTTTCGAGTTCTCTTTTCGTATCTAACATCGCATTTCCCTAAAGAAAAACAACTGCTCGCCCTTGCCCTGATTTTTTTCACAATAATTAATTAATGTTTTCTGTTTTCCCAACAAGATAATAACCATAAATTTATTATCATTGGTCATCCCTAACATTTGCGTGCTGCCTAATTTGTATCAAGGCTCCTTCCACTGGGCCCTAATCGGTCGTAAAGTTCACGGTCAAAATATTAGCATAAAGCTCGACCTATCATCTGACAAGGCTAACAAGGTAAGGCAAAATACATTTTTTTTATGGACAGCCTTACGGGAGTTAATTTCGTACTCTGCAAGGTGACTTATATTTGATGCTATGTAATAATATATATCAAATACCGTAGAAATGTGACAATATCTCCAGCTCCTGACATTTGATGGGAACATGCGACACTAGCGCCATCTAGCGGCCCGAGTTGTACTTTTTTTTTTTCATATATTTTAATAGATTTTCTGTGAAACATGTTCTTAATAAATTATAGAAATCAATAAATGGTTTTACACCTTCTTTGCTCATAAATAAAAAAAAAAGTTATAAAGTTGTGTTTTAAGTTTGTACTAACAGTTATAAGCCGCGCCGCTCGACGCTCGCGCTCGTTCTGATGGTTTAGAAAAGAAATAAAATACTTATTTTAATAAATTGTGAGAAAATTTCTTTCATTTCTTATTTCTGGACTTTTTTTGGGTTAAAATATTACATTATCAATTAAATAATTAAAAATGTACTTTGCTTGCATCACTTTTATAAAAATTAATAAATATCTCTACGTATTTGGACAGCAATTCTGTAATCCTCTATTAATATTGTGATAATATGAAAAAACATATTATCACAACATTCCTGAGGATGACAGCATTGATGTCGAAACATGTAGAGATATTCATTTATTTTTATGAAAGTGGTGTAAACAAAGTACATTTTTAATTAATAATGACGCCACGAAGTTACCAATTTTTTGAAAAAATTACAATTCTTATCATTCATTTTTTTTTATTTATATATGCTTTAATGAGGATATTTAAATGTGTATATATATATATATTTAAAGCATACAGAAATAAAATGAAAAGTGCTAAGACTTGTGATATTATGGCAGTTGGGACTCTTGTACTGTATTCAAATAGATACATAAAAATCTTACAGTATAAATTCATCAATTTATTTTAAATCACTTCCATTTAATATAATTGTACCAGACGTAATGGCAACAAGCGAACCGTAGTGGGCAGCTGATCCCGATCTGTGGAGAGGACTGGCAGGGGAGAAAGCACAATCCGTGTCGATCCCTTGCGAAGAGGGAAAAGACACTGATGACAAGACCTCATTGACGACAAGTGAACGGTTGCTGGCTAACTGACTAAACCTGGTTTTCGCAGGCTACTTAAGGTGACCCGCGAGACGTGGCAGACTCGGGACTCACATAGCTACCGCGCTTTGCGCATGTCCGACAAGCACCCTCCCTCTTGCACCGCCGTACCGCTCTGACGTTTCATTCAAGTCATTCATTATTAGAGCGGTCGATGAGAACGTGTTTCCCACAGACCCCGCAGTTTACATTCGCAAAGGGATCGGGAGTCGGGGTCGTTTGCGGACAGCGAAATAATATGTATTATACGACCTGACTCCCTTACAAATTATACATACTCTATACAAGTGGAATATAACAAATGTGTTTATCAAATGGCCGGGTCAAAACATTGCAGGAGAGGCGAACACGTCCGACACAATAATGATCGATCGGTTTTGGAAGTACCCTTCCTTTGTCAGGACTATATTAAAACTAACATCAGATACAAAATAATGACAGATATATATGAGTATTTTGGTGTTGGAGCGAGAGGTCACCAAAGGGCAATGGATAATTAGGGTTTTTTCAGAAGGAACCGAGCGGTTCAATGAAAAAATACCTAGAAGAGGACTATACGATAAATTTTCTTGGTTACTCAATACACTAGAATTAATATTAAGGAATTTTCTGATTTCAAGTACTTCTAAATTATAAACAAACAAAAAACATTGTTTTCGTTCGAAAAGTGGCTAAGTTAAAGTTATTGTTTGTTGGGTGATTGAGATTAGGGATTTTTGTATGGATGCAGGCTCATAATTTCGCAAATTAGAAAAAGTTTTGATTAAAGTATATTTCGTTATATAAAAAAATATTCTGACTTGCAAAGCTGTGAGTTTGTGTCTATGCAAAGTCTATATCAGTCTTAGTCATACGATTTCAACTTAACTATGATCATGACGTTCATCAACATAATATACGACAACACCACAAACTACACATATCAAAAATACACCCTACAAAATAAGGACTGAAATCATTGGAATACATTGCTTACGCCATCTATAAGAAGTTGCCTGGGGAATTGAAACATGTGTACGCTTCGGACAAATATCGACATGATGTTCTGAGATATTATTTTTTTAAATTCTATTTTGAAAACCATTTATCATAGATATCAACTCCGTTCTGATAGTCGTCCTTAAACTTTGCAGATACTGATGTACGTATATTTCTCTCTTGTTAAACATTGTTATGTATTTCCATTGTATCTGTATGTTTCGAGCCTGTTCATTTATTTATATTATTTTCCCATTGTTTATACACATATATATATATACATACTTTTTTATTTTAATTTACATATTTGCTTTGAAAACTCTGTTAAACTTAATCTTATGTAACAAAAATTAACACTCCCAAAATGAGTTGAACTGATAACTCATGAGAATGCAACATTGTTGTACGTTTTTTTTTAAATAAATAAATTAAATAATTAAAGTCTTAAATTTTAAGCATGATATGGATAAAAATGACGTAAAATAAATCGGTCTCATTAGTTCAGTAGTAGAACGTTGCCCCGGTAAGACAGATATCCAGGGTTTGATTTTCAGATGCGACTAATACATTTTTTTTATGTTTTATGTGACCTTTTAGGTTTCATGTTTCATTTTGAAATTTTTTAATAGTATTACGCACTCGTATTTAATGCATAATTTGTTATTTGGGTCCACTTAACTGTTCTTCGCTGAATTTACCTTTGTTTCTTCACTAGCTATATTTGATCTCCTTCTTATTGGCTCGGGTTGTAGATTTAGTGTGAAGTCAGATACTGTTTAGATATTTTATTAGATGTAAGATATAAAAAAATGAAACAATTATGAACTAGACGTAGTTTACTCTAGAAAAGATTTAGGAAGAAATGAGCTGATGTAACAACTGTACCCAAGCAAAGATGGAAGAGGAATGAACTCGGGATTGAGATTTGATAGGGTATGTCTGTAAATAAATATATTAAAAAATAAGTCTGCCAATAGATAAGGATATGCTCCCGGTATAACCTGCGTTATTTTTATAGCGCGTATTGCTAAACAAGCGGTAGGTAAAGTTTATTTATTGTTTCTGTTAAATAAACTAGAATTATTCCATGATCTTACTCCAGACTTCAAAGCATCGAAGATCCAAACACAACAATGGTCAGTGCAAGACCCAGACTAGAACGAAAACATGAAATATTTACATTTGGAAATAAACGTACTTTTATTTTAAATTCACGGCCTCGTTTCCAAAATAACTCACGTGCGTGTGACGGTAAAGGAACATAACGTATTGATTGCCATAGCAAATGCAAAATCATTTAATAAGCATTTGTTTATACGTTATTGGCCATGTAATTAATATGGTGAAACAATAATAACGTAGATCAGCGGCGTCCTTATTTATTCGATGGTTAACCTTTACGTACCTGAAGATAAAAATTTAACGTACGATCCGAAGGGGGGTCACTGGGATCCCCCATAAAATCGCAATGCGACCGTGACTCTGAATATTCCCTTTGCCCTTTCCAGTAATGCTCAGATATCGTTTAGACCGAACATCACCCATCTTCGGGCAGCACGAATGCGAGCGTGAATAAAATAATATATTTATTTACCCCCATGGACATTTACAAATAATATTGAAAAGATACTTATGTAATATAATAGATAACATAAAAAGAAAAAAATAATAATTTGACGCTTTTATTCAGAGTTAAAATAGTTTCAAATAACCTAGCTCTACTCGATGAAAAAAACCGTACTGCATGCTTATACTGTAACATTGATATGCCAAATATGTCAACAACATCGAGTATCTATTCCACAGATGTTGAATCCGTCGTATAGGGGAATAATATTGCTATGCTGAAGTTGAATTGTCACAATTAAAAGGTAGGTACTGTCTTAATGAATTAATTATTAATTAATCCCTTTCCAGTAAAATGCATAAAGATTTTTTTTCCAATGTATTTGCAGTTTTGTGAACCCAAAGTTTTTTTTTACATATTTGAATCGGTAACATGTATTTTAGCCTGAGATTTGTTGTGTTTTTAAATGAAATGATCTTTAAAAAATAAACTGTAAAAACGTTTCTTCTTCGTAAAAGGTTATGTGACAGCTTTATCCAAACCAAAATAGTAAGTCGAAAGATTAAAAAAGTATATAAATCAAATAAGGTTAAGTCAATGTTTTGTTTGAAGATTTTTCGTTGCCAGAAGTACCTATATATCTTTCAAAAACAAAAGTTAAATCGGCTCTGAAGCTTTAAAGCTCATGGTCTACGCTAACTTCTTCCGCCATCTAAATCTGTGCGCATTACGACACACTAGTTGAGTGTTTACTATTACGCCCGTATTTTTCTAGCTCTTGCAAGGTTTTCGCATCATCAAAGAAAATTCTCATGGTTCCCCGGTTGCAGATTTTTTTTAGGACAAATTCATTCACATTGTAACAAAAGTGAGGTAGGTACTTTCTGATATTTTTGGTCGTGTTTGAAGGTGATCCATTTTTAAAGTGTACCTACTTAAGAATGGCAAAGAGTTTATTTTGAATTTTGACTGGTGGATTTTGGCGGGAAACCAGTGTTTACGAGAGATAGCTAGTTTGAAAAGAGAGAAAAAAATTAATTGGTTGGGCTTTTGTTTTAAATGGACAAAAATATTTATACACCAATAAATAAATATTACACGAGATATTTTACTGCTAAGATTTTGCGGCGAAATGGAGAGGATTCAAAAATCAATACATCTACGAAACGGCATATTTTTTTAAAGGTGATATAACGTCATTAAAAGTACGAAAAAAAGCTAGCCCGAAAACCTAATCTAACCTAACCTAATTATAGTTTCTTTTAAAAAAAATTTAAACGTGTTTTGATTTATCCCGCCACCTATTTAAAATACACTTATTTTTTTTTTTTAAATTTCACTTTTTCCCTTATCAGGAATTCACAGTTCTTGTCTTCTTTTTGACAGTCAAATGGATATTTAAAATCTTCACAGCTGAAGAATGACGTTGCGAGCTTTAAATAAATTCGTTGACCTAGAAATTCTAGTCAGAAATAGCTCTACAATTCTTATTTTTTATTTAAGGTGAACTGGTTTCAAACGAAACTTAATTTTGGATTTTTGGTCAAAATACTCACCTAAACGGAATGATTTTTTTTTCATCAAAAAGTATAGTAAATATTTAATACGGATGAGAAGTAATTTATTTATTTTTGTTTTAAAATATGAGATATAGGCCATTAAAAGAATTGATTTCGCGATTTTATAGTAACCTTTAACAATTATTTGGGGGCTAACGGTGATTTAAAAAAAGTTTTGCCTCGTCTGTTTTGAAAATATAATGAAATATAAAATAAATTATTTAAAAAATATATATATTAAAATAAGCATTATGGTAGACTTTAAATTAAATAAAAAATAAAAAAAATATGTTTAAACACAAATTTGCCGTACATAATTTAAAATATCGAGCCGAAAAAACTTTTTTTTTTTAATATTTTGTTTTTTAATTTTTATTGACGTAATCATATTTACATAGCAAATACGATATTTAAAAAAAATACAATAAACCCGCAAATAATTTTATAAGTTGCCTCTAAAATTATAAATTGTTTTTTTTTGTGGCAAATACTTCATAATTTAAAACAAAAATAAATAAAATAATTATGATCAGTACTAGGTGTTTACTAAACCCTTAATTTAAAAAAAACTTCATTCCCTTTGGATGGGTATTTTGGCCTCAAATCCATGAAACAGGCAGCGCAGCCGTTCCTCTTTTTATATCAAGATATTTACATCACACAGAGTTCACGTCTGCAGATCATTATTATGACTGAAACAAGTTCAAACTTTTGAAGAAACAAAACATGTATTTCAGGAGTAACAACGTTTTGCCATTTATGCAGCTACGTGTAGTTTATTTTAAAAAACGGAGCAATTAACAAAAAATGTTAAATTTATATTTATTTAAGAATATAAACGTCTGTCTCATCGTCTCGCGGCAGACTGAATCATCTTGTGAAAATAATTCAGACACATTTCAAAGCACGTAGGTAATCAGTTGATAGTCCGTGTCATTCAATGGTTCAAAATTGTCTAGCATCTATGTGGGCATTGCGTTAATTTTTTTTTAATAATCTGGCCT
>JAHDVE020003028.1:0-26343 GCA_022606495.2 Halesus radiatus | reverse complement strand
GTCCGTTCATCACTCTTCTGGGATTTTCACCAAAGCAGCAGGCACGCGCGGTTTGGTTTCATAGCCTCACAATTTGGCCATCGATCAATCAATAAACTAAAACATACCCACTTCGGGTAAATTCAATAGACGCACTCCGACGTCAAACAAAACAGAAAATTAACACATAATCTCTCCCACAAAACACGTCGATCTCGACCGCCCGAGTCAGGTTATATCGCCCGCCATGTTGACTTGCTCCCTTCCGTCCGATGTCTCCCATAGACATTCTCTCACGAATCTCTCTTCCGTAGACAATCATCACAATCATAGACGCGGGGTCAGTATTTACGTTACAATTCCCCGCTTCCCCGTAAAAATTTTATGCCGCGAAGTGAAGTAAAATTTGACCTAACCTTTCTCTCTACTCTTTTCAATTACAGAAAAAACTGAAAACAAAGAAAACAAGTAGCAACCAATATAAAACAAAAGTCAAAATTGACAAACAAAATGGTATATCTTAGTATGACAATACACAAAAAAAATCAAGTTGTGATACATTGGTGGTTAAGCATAACCGAAAAGCAAGGAAACACTTCATACTTATAATCCTCAAGCAAATTATAAAATAAATAAAAATAAACAAGTTACATGAACCAAACACTTCCTCACTTTATGAGAGTCAATTTCTCTAGGTTAACACTTGTGAGGTTTGGAGAACTCAAGCTCCCACTTCAAAATTTTCAAAAAATTATTTTTATTATTAATAATACCCTACTTAACTAATCCTCTCTTCCTCTTAACAAAAAATTACAATTACCATGCAGTTTCAACAGGGTTTTTTTTTTTTTTTTTTTTTTATATATGTATCTAAAGAATTAGACACAGTATACCAATATCCATTGGATAGTTTGCGTATTCACCTCCAAAAATTTTCCTCGTCGTATAGTTATAGAACTATTTGGTTGTCATTTAGCCATTGCTAAATAGTATAAAGATGAGGGTTTACATGTTACAATACCTATCTATTCGTGTGGTTTCAAACAAGTACATTTGTCATTATCTATATATATAAACTTGCAAAGTACAATTTCTCTCGAAATTTTACATCTTCCTATCTTTTCAAATTGGTGCTCGATTTTTTTTAATCAAAAATCGACACTGGTTACACAAAAATACTTGATAAATTTACGCTGGTGTTAGCAGTGTAAAAATAGTACATATTTACTAAACCTATTGGACAAATCAACTTAAAAAATACTTATCAACATATTATAAACAGTGGTATTATTAGATCTAAACTATCTACTAATCATCTTCTCCTGTTCAAGGAGGCAGAAGATGTTTACTCCAAATTGGTAAATATTTGTTTGTTGTGTGCATGCATTAGCAGTACTACACTTGATACTTAATACTAATATTATTACAAAAAAAATCATACTTTCTAAATGTCCAGACAATGGAATATGCAGATGCTACCTTATGTCCTTTTTGGTCCGCTCATCACTTCTTCCGAGATTTTCACCACAGCAGCAGGCACGCGCGGTTTGGCTTCATCGCCTCACAATCCGGCCATCGATCAATCAATAAAACAAAAACACACCCACTTCGGGCAAATTTTGTAGACGCCCTCCGACGTCAAACAAAATAGAAAATCAAAAAACATAATCTCTCCCAACAAACACACGTCGATCACGACCGCTCCAGTCAGGTTATCTCGCCCGCCATGTTGAGTTGCTCCCTTCCGTCTGCCGTCTCCCATAGACATCCTCTCACCAATCTCTTCCGTAGACAATTATCCCAATCATAGACTCGGGGTCAGTATTTACGTTACACACTACTGCATAAATCCTTAATTATATTCAACCAACCACTAATTTACTCATTCATAATTTTTCTTTTGAATCAATAAATGTTTTAGATCTATTATTCGTAATTTATAAATTCATACAATCACTTTAAAGTATAAGCTCTGCATTCGTGAAAACTTCATCTGATTGCAATCATTACAAGTTTGTTTAAAAAATGACTGTTTAATGTGTAAGTTTAAATAAAGGCTGTGTTAGGTCCTGAATTAGGAACCTTAGATTAGGTACTATTAACATATCGCTAATTAGATCTACAGTAGTTTTAAGATTACCTTAATTATTACTTTAAATTATTGTGTGTAAATACTTATATAATTTTTAATCTAAATAAAAAATGTTTTTGTTTTAAGCCACTTTATTTTTATACATATAGGAATGTACACATGTAATGTGTCTTTTAGTTTATATGTGTACATTCCTGAAGAAGGTTGAGTCCAACCGAAACCGGTCGAATGCATAAATATGTATAAAAATAAAGTGGCTTAAAACAAAAACATTTTTTATTTAAATTATAATGTCAAGCCACAAAGTGATTGCTTCCTTCGAAAAATTAATTTTTAATCATTGAATATAACATTAACAACCCATGAGGGGGTTGTTTCATTTCATGTATTCTAAAATGAAACATGAAACCAAAAGCCACACAAAATAATAGCAGCTGGGACTTGAACCCAGGACCTCATGATCTATCTAAAACGTTGGTCTAATCCACTAAGCTACGGCTACCCCAATCCGTACAGTCATTTTTATCGGTATAATACTTCGATTTCTAAGAATTGTTAAGTTCCGAGTAGTCTTTTCGATTTCACGTTTCATTCTAAGAGTTTTTTATATTATCTTCAATGATTCAAAATAAATTAAAATTAGGTTTATAAGTTTCAATACGTTATTCTAATAAACATAGCTTAAATAATAAAAATAGAAATATTTATTTATTTGTAAGATAAGTTAATGTGTAATAAACCTGACTACCTCATATGAAATATGTTCATTTTATTTAATTTGTAAATCGGAAAATATCTGAAAGCATCATTGAAAAGGCGTAGATGAAAATAGCTTTCGAATTTCCATGATTCGTTTATTTAGTGTTATTTTCTTTATTTCCTCCCACGAAATGTGATAAAATGATGAAAAACTAATTGGGTTCCATCAAATTGTTGCATGACCTGATACTACATATGTTTGTTTAATATCAAAATATGTATATTTGCTTATTATAAGAATAGAATGATAAAAAAACATATTACAATTTCTTCCCTGAAAGTTGTTTTAATTTATTTTATTTGTGCAATCTTTTTTATTCATCAGTATTCTACGGATAAGATTTAAGAATACCTTCTTACCACAAAGAAATCCAAATGTAAATTTTGAAAAGAATTAACATTACATGAACAATATCTATGAAATATTAATTTAATCAGCGCCTAACGTGTACCCACTCTGTCGAAAGGCGAATGTGTGGTAAAACCATGTAAGATCGTGCGAAATATATTGAGATTCGTAAATAATGCAAGGCTGATGCAAGCGCAATGAGCAAGATTAAGAAAGCGACGCTTAGATGGTTTGGACATGTAGAGTGAATGTACGAAGAAAGGAGTGTAAGGAGAGTATATGACGCGAATGTGAATGGAAGAAGAACCAGGGGACGTCCGAGGAAGACATGGCACGATCAAGTGAATCAAATACTTGAGTCGGGCCAAGTCGGAATAACAGAAGAGAATGTATGAGACGATGTATGAATGAGAATGAACCAAGAAGTTTATGCCAAGATCGAGTTGTTTGGCGATCTTCCCTCTCTGCCTACCCCTGTGGACAAACGGCGTGATGGTTAGTTAGTTATGTGAGTATAGCACAAGAGTCCCAGCTGCTCCCAACCGTCTGGAGCCAGAGAGACTATGGCGTTCCCAATTTGGGTATGTTGTGATGCTGAATATATTAAGGAGGGGATGATGATGGGGAAGAGGACAGTGGGGAAGTACCTGGCTATTTAGATCTGATCACCAAATACGGCTAAAGCCATTTCAAGCAACGTTTCGATTCTGAATGGTGGTCTTTCACCAGGGCGATACTGACAGAATTTATCACTCTGTAACATGCCGCAAATGTACTACATATTATATTCAGTTTCAGTGTAGATAAATCGACGTTTATTGGAAGAACGTTATGCAGTTTCGGTGTGATTAAATAAAAGTACAATATATGTTACATAAATTTTTTTTTTTTTTTTTTAATTATATTGTTGTTTGGTTTACATTACCCACTTCACTAGGTGAAATCTGTTCTGAGGTAGGTGAATTTAAATATTAAAATAAGTTTCTTTTACAAGTGAACATTTCGTATCATTGATGTCTACTATTATCATTTTATCTACCCTAAGGCTTGGCGTGTTTGTCAGGAAGTCGAGATTAAGGAAACGTTCCACCAACAAAAACACCCCTCACACCCGTTTGGTGGATGCTTAATTTCCCATTACCCATTAGTGGTAATTACCTACCCAGGTTATATTCGCCGGGGTGAAAATCTGTCTTTTTGCACAACCTTATCGCTGCCTTCACATCCGTCAACTTTCCTCCCCCGAACCTATTTATATTCTGTTTGATGTGGAAGACGACGTTTGGTAATAAAACGATATTGTGTACTTAAATCTTCATTTATTAAATTTTTGTTCGGAGTTAAGCCGATGTTTTTTTTAATAAATTGAAATGCTGGGCTTAATAAATGTTTTTGAAAAAATTGCATGATGAGAAGAGTCGATGTTTGATATAAAATGAATATTTTGATGTAAGTAGATGTTATTTTCGTTTATTTTTTACAGAGAGGCAAACATTCTTAGGTTACAAAATAACCTAACAATATTTGAATTATTCCTATTCGCATCATTATAAGCAGAAAATGTTGCTGGTGAGTTGACGGAGGGCTGGAGAGAACTAGGCTGACGGTTATACCCGCAACTAGTTCTCTTCGTTTTGGATCGCTCGACCATCAGCCTGTCCGTTTTGTTATTATGAATTCTCTGGGCTGAGTCGATGTTTGTTATCAAACTAATATGCTGGGTTTAATTGATGTGTATCGAACGTGTCTACAGAGTAAATCAATTTAAACAGATAAAAACGTAAAAAAAAACAACACCTGCAAGACACCTGCCTATATTGCATCGTAAACAAGTTTGGCCCTATAAAACTCGTACGCACAACGGTACGTGCAATCTTTCCCACTCCAGCCGTAGAATGAAAAACACCTCCACCGGACACTGCTTCACCTTGGATAACTCGAATTGCCGCTACCAGACAAGAACAGTCTCCACACTTACCAATAGCTGACGTTACCTCAAGCGATCGACCATACTGGCTGATGCTATAAATCAAGTACGCTTGGAGCGACAACATCTCCATTGGGAACAAACGCCCTTTTCAAGAAGATTCGCAAATCACAATAGTTGTGCGTCCCTGTATGCCGGCGCCTAAATATTTACACCATTTTTCTTGTGGAGGCTTTAAACGTCTCGTACACGATGTTTATGATTAAAATAATATTTTCACTTGAACGACGTTTGTCATTAATTTACAACCCTGGGTTAAGTCGATGTGTGCTATAAAATTCCTTTTCTGGTCAAAGCAGATGTTTGTAATTAAATTAAGTCGGTGCCCATTCGACTTTGGTATTACATTAGTAGTTATTTGGGAGTAGTCGTTGAATTATTTTGAAATCTGTCCTTGATAGGAAATTAACGAGATATATTTAAATTAATGTAATTAATGCCTACATTACGCTGTGTTTTGTGATTCTGTTGTCATCTCATTATTGGGGAATATTATATTAAAAGGAATTGATTAGATGAAAAAGAATGCCTATTAAGAACGAAGATATAAAATATTTATCTCTTTGATTTTAAAGCTAAGAAGAAAAAATATTTTGGAGGCTCCTAGTCCTTATCAAGGAAACCAAGTACCCACCTACGTACGAGGACTATATTTTATCATTGAATATCCATGGTATATTTTTTTAAATATAACTTTGTTTAACAGCTCTGAATAATTATTTCCACGTTTGCGGAAAATATGTTTTCTCCCGCATTTACATCCTCGCTTATCTGGCTACGAAGGTATTGTTAAAAATTGTTTCAAGAATTCAACGTTGATCATTAAATTTATCGTTTCTTGAAAAGATTGGTATTCACTTTGTGGTGTCATTATGAATAAATGAATTAAATAATTACTTTGTAATCACCACTTTATTAAGATGTTTCGAAATATTAATATAGTATTCTGTATATTCTGATGAGGATAGCATCGCTGTCGAAACATGTTTATATGTTTATACTAATAAAGTGGTGATTAAATTTTTAATTAATTATTTAAATATATCATTTAAAAATCTTCATTAAATACTTTTATTATTTATACCTTTTCCATAACTTTGTTTATGTTTTACATATATGCATATATATTTTTAAAATTTTCCTTTCTTTGTTAAATTTTTATTTGAATTTATATTAACATTTCTGAATTAATAATTAACACGTGCATACTATAATGGTAAAAAATGTCAAATGTCAACAAATAAATAAATAAATATTTCGACAGATATAGAGATATTTCAAATCTCCATTAATCATGATCAAACCAGTTGCGAGCTGAAAATAGTGGCGTTGAGCTAGAAATTCTAGAAAAAATTGATAATTTTATGACACCAGAGCTCACCGTCTTAAGTGCTTCAAAAAAAGAAAGTGTTCAACATCGGGCAAAGTCGGTCAGCTACTGTAACGTAATACGACGGAAAATGTGTTATTGCAATAAAGATAATGACCTTTTCTCATTTTAATGCGGGACACTGTATACTTAAGCAAAGTTCACATTAAAGGTTGTGGCGTAATTGAATAATGGATCAGGCTTGTTTTTTACATCAAGTTTGAAATATTACCTTCCTAATATCTAATTTTATAGAAATATATTTAAAAAAAGTGGAGAAAAATGGTTTACTTCTTCTCTACAATGGCCAAATACTGAGCGGAATAGAACTGAGTTGAATAAATACAAAAAACAAAATAGTGAAATATCTCTCAATCTTCCACCCCATGTATGGAAGCATTGGACTGGAAGTTGAATTCTGCTGTTATCTAACATGGCATCTCCGGACTTGCCTACCACCATCCGGGCATACAAATCCGTCAGCCATCAATTAGATAGCCGCACAAATAATAGAAAGGAGAAATAACATATTGATTGTTGTTGTTACTGTCATAATTATTAATATTTTTGTTATTATTTTATGTTCTACCACCCTTATGTGGATAGGCGCCTAGTTTAGTGAGTGATTTAATAAATAAATTAGTTTAAAACGCATACCGCGATTTGGTTTCTGCCACAGTACAAGTAATAAATAAAAAAAAGAGATATTAATTCTGCAGCGGTAAAGATTAAAACTTTTATCACAATTATCAATTTTTGTTTATTTTATCTAGTACAAAATATACACACAATAGTTTAAAAAAATACTTTGACTCTGCGACTAGGAAGATTTCCCGTTTTAGGACAGCCAAAAACGAATGTACAAAATAGAGTAAATGGGAATATGGGTTTCATTGATCCTATAAAACCCATAATGTTTTGTCAGCCTACTAAAAAGAAAAAAACTAAATTAAAATACAATAAAATAAAACGTGAATCAAAAGAAACACCAACAAAAATATATTTAAACAATGTAGATAAATAAATATTAAGTAATCCCAAAAAATATTAATAGTTGATTCAATGTATTCACTCCCTACCCGCGCGATACAAGAAACAAATCTCTTGTTTTACTCCTTTCGTGCGATGGAAAAACATTTTTTAAAAAAATAACATCTACATTATTTATTCCAAACATGGTCAGGAAAAATCTGTCAGGTACATGCTGATATACCCTGTATAAATCAGTTATAAAGGATAAGTAATTCGGGAATTAATTAACAGCCATTGAAAATCCAACCCTAGCTGTAAGCCCCAAACTACGGACAAAACATCAGCTTCCCTTTAAGGCCGCATAAAAAGGGAACGTTGACAAAAGGTTCCAAAATTAGTGTCGACAAACACAATGGCCTTTGAAAGGATCGAATCCCGCTGAAAATAATAATAATGTACATTATTCAGGGGCGTAATTTAATGTACGTAATAAGGAAGCAAACGGAAGGAAAATCACTTCGGAAAAGGGAGTTAATTAAATTGGAATTTCAAGCACTTTTAATAGGGACGTTTATGATGTTCTGAATTAGAGTCCCGACAGTTCAGAGTCCGTAGAACTATGGCATCTATCATTTTGGGAAATGTTGTGAGGGTGAAAAAATTGAAAAGTTAAATACAACACACATTGAAAATAATATCATTATACATATTTAAAAAATGTCAATAATTATCATAGAAAATTTCAGTTAAACCTCGAGTATTTTTTTTAGCACCTTTGGTCATTTTTAAAAATCTGTTTTCCATTCCTAAATTCGAAATAATAATAATAACAAAAATATTTAAAATAAATGCCAACTCTTCTTTGCCACTAACCTTCTAATAAATCTAATATCAATAATAGATAAGAATAAAATAGTTACTGCAATATCATGCAATGTGCTGTGTTTTCTTATATTGTGTCTTGTGTATGCAAAATCATATCTTCCCAAGCCAAAACTTAATGATATAACTTGTTAATCTGGAGTGATTTGCTATATAACCATGTTTATGTATCTGTACATAGTAAGATAAATCCTAGCAAGAATTTGTACAGCGTCCTTGAGATGATTTTTCATAAAAAAACGGCGCTATACAAATTATGCAATTGTAATTTTTATGATTATTAAGGACCTATTCGGTCCCCTTTCTATGAAGTACGCTCTAACCATATAGAACGGATTTAACAATATTTCGACATTTCGTACATATGCCGGAATTTGACATCATCTCTGGACAGTTCCCTGGCAACAATAAATAACTTACAATGAATCTTACATTCGATATAGGGGTGGACCTAATACCTCCTTCTTTTTTGTCTCGTTCGAAGGAATAAATAGTATACCAAAGCCTCGTATTCACTTGCATCACTCGACATTTTTTCGATTTTGACTTTGAATCCGATAACATTCTGCAGTAAATGAGATAACAGAAATCTGCAATACCGACAATTTACTGGCGGCTACAAATCACTGCAGACCAGTCAGAGAGTCAATGGAGGAAATATCGTGAAACATTACCCGCTTTTTTGCTGCACACAGTTTATGTTGATTCCCTACCGGACCATATTTAAATATCACAAAAAATATACATGGGTGGGCGATGCTTATTCAAGGAACAACTCGTTTGTTTTAGTGTTTGAAGGCAGTGCCTTTCAAACACATATTCTCCCACCGCCAGCAAATGTAATAGTGCCATCTGTTAGCACGTCTATTAATTAGTACACCCGTACTAACAAAATAATGAACATATATTATATTGCCTTTAAAAAAAAGTGTTTTATTCAGTAAAAAATATTTATCTAAACTCTCCTTTACTAAAATATTGTAGTGAATAAAACAATACCAACAAAGACAGTTCCTATGCAAGGCTATAGAGAAGATTCGGAAGAAGATGGTAAAGAAAATTACATAAAAAAGCCAGAAAGTGCCATTGAGTAAAAATTGCAGTTGTTTCGAATATTTTTTAATAAAGAGGTAAACGTAATAAGGTTTTATCTATCCATATGTATCCATATATAATATTTTACACCTATATTTGACTATAAATTAACTGAGGGCTATCAAAACAAAGACAGCAATTTGAAAATAAGTTTACGTGGAATTGTCAACGTCCAAAGATGCGATCGATAACTTGGATGCGATGGGCTGGATTCGATATCTACTCACAGCAGATAATTGTTTTAGCTTATTTTCAATACAGGCGAAGCTTAGTTAAAAGGTCTGCAATGTAAATCATGGGGTTTAAAGCTTATTTTGAAGGAACGGTAGTTTTACAGAAACTAAGAACTTGTTGTGTAAAATGGTCAGGAAATATATTAAACTAGGAGGTTTTTGAAACCTCTAAACATACTCGTACAGTACTTTTAGTCGTATATGTACTCGTATGTCTACAAATACGTAATTTATAAATCTTTTTGTGTTTTTGATTTTATTTATGTGGTATTTTTATTTTTATAAAATCGTTAACCTCGATGCAGGCTTTGTCTTAGCATAACCACGAATACAGGGTGCTGTTAGGCCTCCCTTGGCGATGCAGCACCTCGCAAATGTTCGTAGAGGGAAGGGTGCTTGGGTTCGCTGCTTTGATGCGCCACCGGAGTAGCCAGGACGAGTCAGGGCTACCAGAGATCGGAAAACACTCTTGTCCAGGCCCAGTAGCAGGGCGCGCCCCCACACCATAGATGGAGAGTTTCCCTCAAACCACCGTAGTATAAGTGTTAAATATGTTTCCCTTTTAATTTTTAATTATTTTATAATCTATTTCCATACCTTGTGATTTATTTATATGTATTATTTTATATGGCAGACATTTGCACTCACCGCTTTCTTCAGCTGAAATAAACACATTATTATTATTAATAATTAATGTTTCCATGCAAAGAACTAGCAAATAAATAACTACTTCAAATAAAAGTTATGAAAAGTTTTTACATGCAAGCAAATGATAAGTAAGTTTTAAAGAGTGTGCTCTCTTTGCTTTGGTTTCCTCCAACTGAATGGTATAATACGGGTTACTCAGTCAATATTTGCGATTAGTAATCATGCTTCGGCGTATTAAATAAGGAACGGACAGCTCCTATTTGAAGTTCTAAAAATCAATGCACCCTTTAAACGGGATTGCAAATATCCACCCCTGACGCTGACTGCATGACGGTCCGAGTTCTCCCCTCCCCCCGTTTGCTTCACCCTGCGTTTGGCAGTTTGCCGATACGGCCAGCCCCTAGGAGGAAATTGCATTTTGATTTTTTTTTCAATTTTGAAACCCCGCAAAGGCTTTGCATATAGGGGTGGGAAAGTGCCACCGGTAGAGGAAGCGGTGTGATAATATAATTACTGAAACATTCATATTTTGATTTATTTTAATAACTTTTGAAGCTCATAAACCTCATTCTAATACTTATTTATTAAATAACACAATATTAACATATGTCAATGAAATATGAAACATAAAAAGACCAGAAGTTATTGAGTGGTTCATGAGTTTCAATAAGTTATTCAAATAAATTGAGTATTAATTCTAGACTTATAGAAAAGTCAACAGATGTTCATATAAAAAGTGAGATACTATAAAGGTTGGAAATATATTCAGGTGGAACTTTCCAATCATACGATGATAGTAGCCAAAAATATGAGAATTACTAGAGGATACTATTGATAATACCAAAATTGAATCATGAGATCGAAAAAAATGACGGAAACTGTTTAGTCTTCGATAGCTCAATTGGGAGAGTGTTGTCCCAGTAAGACAGACGATCTGGATTCGTTATCCAGTTGCAATTGTAACCTTTTTATTTTTTGTGTCATTTTCTGTTTCATATTTCATTGATAGTAGTTAATATTATTAATTATTAATTTAATTTCACATGTTCAATATTTCTATTGGTGACTAGTACGTGACACTAGGTTAATTTTGAAAACAACGGAATTGTTTTAATATGCCATCAAAGGAATGTATGGTAGCTTTTAATTTAACGTTTTTGAACAATCAAAAGGGCTTGTAAATAGTCTGAGCTTTAATGACGAGGTATTATTTAAAATTGATAATTTTTCATAGCTAGTACGACTATTGATAGGACACTGCAATACATACAGTTGGTGAAAGTGTAAAACACTCAAGTGTAGAAAGGTGCAAAGTATGATGAAACACCGTTCCATCCATGAAACTTCAATCCCACCTTGATGGAAAGGCGGTTCAAAAACCTGGAAAGATATGTTATGGATTCAGGATACATAAAAAAGACTTGAGGCCTATCTCACTTTCTCAATAAGTGATCAATAAGCGCTATTTGTAGAATAGAAACATATTTTCGTTTCACATACTCTCAATAACTCTATGTACCAATCAAAGTCCGAAATAACTTATCTCGAGCTCGAACCTACAAATAGTGTCTATTTATGGGATTTAAAGGTGGCGTCAAAACATCAAAACGATCAAAACATTCTGGCGGCTGGTGGTGAAGTGAGACGATTATTAAGTTTATTTTGTATTTTATTGAGGATTTTGAGGAATATTGAGGATTTTGAGGATTATTGAGGACAAAAATAATAATGCTTTATTCTTGAATTGATAACCTGGGACTGTCAAATAAACAAATTGAAAAATGAACTATTATTAATTTATTAACTGATAAACTAAAGTTCTTAAAAACTTAAGACAAGATTTTTGTGCATAGCGCAAAGGGTAACAATTATTATTTTTATAAACAATAATTATTAATCTAAAATAAATCTTTACAGGTGAAAATATAATAAAAACAGTAATTATTGAATGGAACACTAGTATATATTGATTAACTTGGCGGGTTTGCGATAAGCCGACGTAGCTCAACGGTAGAGCATCTGACCGGACATTAGAAGGGTGCGGGTTCGAGTCCTGCCGGCGACATTTGTCTTTGCTCGGAAGGTTTTTCAATTTGGATGAGTGTTTTAGATTAATAATTATTGTTTATAAAAATAATTATTATTAATTTATTTATTTTAATAGTTTCTATAAAACCGTTGTATACTAACATATTACAGAGATTAAAGAAGTAGAATACATTACAGTAAATGAGAAATGGTAAAAAATATACACAGTTTTGGGAATTATAAATCTTTCAAGTAAGTGAACATTTGTATATTCGTGGTTTTAAACAATATAATAAAGCATCTGCATCAAAATGCAAGAAGTGAAAGGTTGATAGGAAAAGTATAAAACGCCATGGATGCAGTTTTACAACTATTTTGTGATATGGGTTTTTACCCAGATAGTTGCAAACTTGTCTGTAATTGATATTGAAAATGTCGACGGTAAATGTAGAATCGTTAAGCAGTTGAGTCGCTCTGCTGATTGGCGTGTTCTGGTAAGCCAAATTTTTCGCTTTCGGAGCATAAAAAAGTGCATTAGTTCTCCCAAGAGTATACTTAGCGTATGATCTGAGTGCTTACGGAAGCAATGTATACAAACTAACTTCGAAACAATTACAATAAAATTATGTCTTTACGGAGAGAATGATTACATCTCGTTACATCGAATCACGAATAAGGAAATCCCAAAGGAATGTGAGATTAGCGATTTATTTCCTTTAATTTGTGTGTATTAATTCATTGATCTGTGCAATAAATGAATATTAGTTTGCCTGGAATAAAAAAAAGAAATTGAATTAAATTTATGTTCGGTCAGACGCAACCCTTTCTCTGAAGTTTGCAGTGTTATTTAAAAGCCTTTACTTAGTTACCAAGTAACAGACACGTACTAATTGACAGAAAAGATGTTCATTCAAAAGTCTGTTTTGTTATTTAATTTATTCTTAGGTTTGATAACGTCATTGCAAGATACACAACGTAGATGGAAATTTCACTGCAACATTTTATTAGTATTAGTCACGCAAGGTTTGAAGTAATGAGGTCTTCCTCTGCCCCTTTTTATTAATTATTACCTGGAATAATATAACATCGTTAGCTAGTTATTAATTCGAAATAATGATAGTATTATTACACAATACATTACAGAGAAAAAAAATGATTGTATATTTTTTAAATTTACGTTGGCCAATTGTTTTTTACGGTTGCCATAATCAAATTAGAAATATAACATTTTCTGATCATCGTTTTTTAATAAGTGTAGAAAAATAATTGCAATCCTTTCACGGTTCGCCTTTTTAATAAACTTAAACAAAGTTTTGTAATCCGCATAAAAAAAATATAAAGTTAGTATTTAAAAAATAAAAATAAACTGCACCATTTTTTTATTTATTTATTCTCCAGATTTTAAAGACAAATTTTTTGAGGATATTTAAAATTTATATATTTTAAAACATTTTATAAAATATGCGTACGACGGTCAGAAAAAAAACTTGTAAAAAATATTTTTCTATCGCATTGCGTAATAATATTATCGTTATATCGAATAAATAAAATAATTCCAATCTACTATCCCTCTCCGCCTTAACAAGCAATTCTTGAGCTTATTTGGATTTAAAAAATGTAGACTGCATTCTGGTCTACGCTGATCTTTTTTGTTTTTTTTTTACACCCTTTTACACACTAACAAAAATTAGGTATTGAACAGTTAGGGTATGGGGGGAGGGGGGGAGCTCGGCCGAGTGACCAGTGATGAAATGTATTGTTTTTAATTAGAAAAAACACCACAAAAATTTCACCAGAAACCAAAATGCCCTCGATATTTTTTCATTTCAAATAAGCTCGCTGGTTAAGAGGAACGTCTGCGCGGCCTGTTTCATACAAAACTTAATTTAGGATTTGAGGCCAAAATACTCACCGATCTTTTTTTTTCATCAAAATATAGTAAACATCTAGTAGGATTAGAAGTAAATTATTTATTTTTATTTTACCTTATAAAATATAGGCTATTAAAGGAATTAAATTTTCGCGATTTTAGAGGCACCTTTAACAATTATTTGAGGGCTGACGGTGATATAAAAAAAAGTTTTACCCTGTCCACTTTGAAAATATAATGAAATATAAAATAGTTAATAAATAAATAAATGAAATAAGCATTATGGTGACTTTAAATTAAATTAAAAACGACCAAATGGTTGAAACAAAAATTTGCCTTACATAATTTTAAATATCGACCCGAAATTTTTTTTTTATGTTTTAAATTTTTATTTACATTTGTTTTGTTTATTTTACCCGCAAATAATTTTCTAAGTTGATCCAAAAAAAATGAAAATTGATTTTTTTTCATGACATACCATTCATAATTTAAAACAAAAATAAATAAAATACTTCTCATACGTACTAGATATTTACTAAACCTTTAATTAAAAAATAATATCATTCGATTTGGATGGGTATTTTAGCCTGAAATCCAAAATTAAGTTATTTATGAAACCGGCAGCGGAACCGTTCCTTTTAAAGTGTGTCAGAATGTCCTTTATCACCCTGTACATAAACTTTGTGAAAGTAGCTTCAACAGGAAATACTATAATAAACAAATATAATAATAATAATAAATTGTAACTTTTGTAATACGATCGTAACTTTGCTCGCATTAATAAACTCTATACAATTTGATTACTGGAACACCGTTTGACATCTATTTGTATTCTTAATTAAATGGTATTAGTTGGATAAGTTAAGTGATGATCTATTTTTTCGATGAAAACATGTTTAAGCTGGAAACCTAGAGATATTTATTATATTTTTTTTGTATTTCTAGGGCATTCTTTTATTTTTGGAGTTTTATCCACTATGTACATAATTTTATTTATTTACTGCCGGTTTCGACTGATTGGTGTCTTGTACTAGCGTTCTTAAAACAAAAAAAAACTTAAACTAAAGTATCGAAGGAATAAAATCACTTTGAGGCTTGGCATTATAATTTAAATGAAAAACTTTTTGTTTTAACTCGCTTTATTTTATTTATACATATTTCTCTCCCCAAATACCAAATTAACAAATTGCAAATCAGTATTCAACGCTGCAGCAAGACTTATCACCGGCGTATCTAAATATTCTGACATTTCAGAGTATCTCAAAAATCTCCACTGGCTCAAATGTCCTGAAAGAATCCAGTTCAAGCTCTGGTGGATGGTATTTAAGTCACTTAACGGAATGGCTCCAGCTTACTTATCAGAACTGTGTATTCCCGAAAATACCAACCCACGGCAGTCCACCCTTAGGTCAGCAGCGTCATCAGCTATCGGCAGGTTGAAGGAACCAAAGCGCACACCTAATACTAAGTTCGGTGATCGTGCTTTCGGAGTGTCAGGACCTAAAGCCTGGAATGAGCTGCCGCATGACTTAAGAATTATCAAAGACCCGAGACAGAATTCAGAACTAAACTTAAAACACATCTTTTCAGACAATCGTATCCATAAATTGAAGAAATTCACCTGTAAATTGCTTAGCTAGGCTAGCCGGTTAGTACTTACCTAAAGTAATTAAATAAATCAATAAAAAAATAAATAAAATAAAATTAAAAATTCACGCATCGGTGCGCAAATGCGTCCACAGCCCGCAATACTGTAAATAACCAAAGAGTAAAATAAATAAAAAAACGTTAATATTTATTAAAAGCTTCTTACGCTTTTTAAGGTAATTTTATGGATATCCTCGAGTCCTAAAATTCATTTTATGAATACTTTCCAGTCCTATAAATTAATACCAATAATTCAATAAATACCACCTCTTCTTGTGCCACCAATCATCTAATAAACGTAACATCAATAGAAAAGTAGAAACAAATAACCATGTAAAACTATCATCTCTATAAATAAATTTTTATAAAACTGTGTTCATCTGAAGCGACCTGCCAGGTAAGTATGTTTCTCTGTATCTGTTTGTACATAATTAGTTAAGAAATATTTGTACAGCGCCCTTGAGGTGATTTTTCACAAAAACGGCGCTATACAAATCATCCAACTATTATTATTATTATTCTGTATTCGACCGGTTTCGGTTGGATTCAACCTTCTTCAGGAATGTACAGTATAGGAATGTCACTTTATGTGTGTAACCGAAACCGGTCGAATGCAGAAATATATATAAATTCGTAGTCGAGGGGTAAGGCTCTCGCCTACGAATCCGAAGGTCGCGGGTTCAAATCCCAGCATTCGCAAGTAAATTTTATTTAATTAATTAGTGTTGTTTTACAATTAATTCATTTAAAAATAACATATATTATATTTGCGCACGTTCCAGAGTGGAAGATACTCTAGTGAATGACACGGATCTGATGAAACCGGTAGCAAATATATGAAATAAAGTAACAATTGCACATAGTGGATAAAACCCTTATTTTTTATGTCTGTCTGCAACTGGTTGAAAAAAGGAACAATGCAACACCGGCGGGTAATTTAAGGGATTCATAGCATTAACTTGTAACTGTAATATATACATCGCAAGGGGAGAAAACAGAGAGAAATTTCCTTGAATCGTGTACGCCAGAACCATCCTTAACTTTTCGTGTTGATGAATATATTTTAGAGAAAAAAAGTTTTATCACTCACGTCAGCGTGCGGTCCAGAATTTCTTCATCAGGTATTTTATACGAGAAAAGTGCTGTGATGCGACTTAGGGTTCACGAAAGTTTGTGTGCGGTGAAAAAAGGTAAACAATGGAGTAGAGGGGTATTTCTGTTATTTACGAATATCATCAACATTCAGTTAATTTCAGCTCTTCGAAAAATTCACACATGACCGAATTTTGTCAATATTGTAAGATGTTACTGAAATGGTTTTGTTTTCTTCACCCCTTAAATTTGATGAAAGATTCTTTAAACTTATTAGAGATATTCATTTACTATGAGGTAACATAAGCAGCATCATTACTGATTTATGTTTTCACTTAAGATCGTAAAATATAAGGTTTTCATTTATTTAGCCATAATTGTACAATATCTACAATAGCAGTAAAAAAACACCTACAATAAAAGCAAAATAAAAAAATCTCAAAATTTGTTCTAAAATTTAAGATGAGTAGTTTTTAATAAATTAATGTTGTAAAAAATTCATCAAATGTTGTGCGCAATATCGCACAATTCGAAAATATCGAACCGGAGTAATGCGTAAGAACACAAATTGATGGACGATTATAAAATGTACCGAAAGCATCTCGTGTCCCGATCCTATGTTCCTCTTCTCCCATCCTTTTTATTTTGTTTTTTCTTTATCTTGTTATCTTCATAAATAAAACAATTATATTAAACCACTGTTAGTATAAGAAACTTTGTTGGCTTACTTTTTGTTAAACTTCCTTACATATGTATTCGTATATGTATTTTTTTAAATCATTGAAGACAGTATTAACAAATCTCAATATTCATTCAATCTGAATATTCATTCCGGACTTACAGAAGAGTCAATAAATATCCCATGTAAATTAAAATCGGATTAATTTTTTAATGGTTTTTATTGCTATAGGGAGGATGTTAAATACTTTTATAGAGAAATATTGCAAATTTCTTTGTCCAAAGGTAGTTTTTGTTGTAGGTTGATGGAATGTAAGTTGTAATGCGGATCTTGTGAATCGATCCAAGTTTGTATTTGTACAGTTATTCTGATTTTTGAATGTGTAAATTAAAATATCTTTTGTATATAATTGTTTCAGAGACTTTAAATTCAGGGCGTTAAAAACGTAGTCTATGGGAGTTCTGATGGGGACTCTATAATTTTCAAAATTGCCTTTTGAGCTATGATAACTGGTTTTATGGTGGAATCGCATGAATTTCCCCATCCGATAAGACCATATTTAAGATGAGATTGGCCTTAGGCATAATAAATTTTAATTAGTTGTTCTTTATCTAAAATGTTTCTTATTGTTTTGAAAAAATAAGTTAATTTTTTTAATTTGTTGCTTACATTTTCAACTTGGGAGTTCCAATTAAAGTTTTGATCAATAATTACTCCTAGATATTTTATTGTTTGTACTTCATTCAATTTTGGACAGTTGCAAGTAACTTCTTGGTTCACGTTTAAGCAGTTTCTGTGAATTTTTATGTTAAGGTTTGTGTTGAGGTTATCTCTCTTCTTGTTGTGGATTTTAAGTTTAATATATTTGGTTTTTACGTCATTTAATGTTAGAGAATTTGAATCAAGCCATTGTTTTAATATAACTATATAACTATAGATTATTATATAACTATTGTAAATACTCAAAATATCCAAGTGGACTGAACATTCATTATAGATGAGTTGCTTGATCGTGGCAGGTATCATGTAATCAGGAAGGAACAAAGGGAATGAAGACCTATCTTGAAATCCAAACAGTGGCACTTTGTCACTCATTTCACTTATATGATTGTTTTGTGAGATTTTAAAAACACAGGCGTTAGTATTGAGATGAGATGATTAACGATTGAAGTGAGGATGAGAAAATAAGATTTCGTTTACGTTGATAAAATAACGATCCGCTCTGAATTGACGAACTGACGAAAATGCTAATTTGAAATAGTGTTTTTTCTTTTTTTTTTTTTTTACAGTACGGGCCCTTAGGTAAATAATTTATCTCAGGGTCTATGCCATCTTTGGGAATCCTGTGTGGAGGGTCTTTTAGAGGATAGAAAGTGGTGAAGCTGGGTTTAGAAGATACTTATATTGTAGAAGGGAGGAATAATCCACAAGCGATTAAAAGTATCGTTCCTTTCTTCCTTTCTGATGAATCCGTCTGGTAGGTAGGTCCTCGAAGGAATGTAATTTGTTCGAAGGAGAGGTCAGTAATAAGGAAGGAAGGAGATGAGAAATAGAAATTCCATTTTAAGCTGTTTCAATATTAAACAACTATCGTACCATAGATTTTACTTAATGATTATTGTGAAGGGGTTCCAACATATTTTTATTTGGAATAAAACCAGCTGATGTGTACCCGACCTTGCTCGGGATTTTTTTTTCGCTGCCATAATTGATTTGACTGCGAAAGTAATGCCTTGTGACGACTATTACTATTTCTTAATATTGAAAAATTCACTTGAAAATAATATTTCATTGCAAACATTTATTTTTCAAAATATTAAACAATAAAGTTCTTAAATAGGTACCAACTTGAGTTGTCATTTTTGAAAATATTCTACCCAAACAAACCTTCTTCATTTGAATATGTAATCTGTAGCTAACCGGAGTGGTATATCTATGGGCTAACTCCAATACGATATGGCGGGCTCAATGTTTTTCATACTAATTTTAAAACATTATAGCAACATATTGGATTTCATTCAAACTACTCTCTAAACCTTCCCGGCACTAATAATAAAAAACTGTCCCACTTTCAATGAAACCGGTCTTGTGATTTTCGTGAAAATCGAGGACAGACACATAAACACACATTAATTTTTATATATAAAGATTTAGGCCGGAATTTTATAAGCTAACGGCGACATCAAAGATTAAGTACGCTGAGCATCAAAGGTTGTCAGCTGGGGTACGAGACGATTAATCTATTAAGGGCCACCCTTGCAAAGTTATACCAATGCTTTGTTGTGAAGAACACGTGTTTCTTTATGAGAAGCAATCAAGAACAGAACAAGTTGTTGTAAACAAACAACAGCGAACAACGGCGTGTCTGCGACTTGCCCATCGCGTGAGAGATGAGCAAAACAATATTGTTTTCAACACATTCTGCCAGCCAACTTGGGGAACAGCAAAGTTGAACAGTTGTATATTCCTTCAAGACACTTCTACGGAGCTTTCCGCTTGGTGAAACTGAAAATTAAGAAGACTGAAAAGGGATGAGTAGGAATCAGGATTCTATGTCAGTCTGACAATGAAAAATCTCGTAAGTTCGGCAATATGTCAGATACATATATTTTCCAACGTAAACAAATATTACATAAGTAAGCAAAAACATCTCCCATTGAGGAACTCCAGCTCATTTTTTTGTCAATATTGACTCTTTAATTTAAAAACACGTGTTGAAAAAAAAAATTAAGTTCGATTTCATTGTTAAAATAATTTATAAAGTTAGAATTTTCCAAAGCCCCGTTAAAAAGTACTCAGCTATTGGCGGTGACGTCACGGAATAAACTTACATGGAAGAAAATTAAGCGTCAAAATCCGCGTGACGTCAGAAGTCGCCAATCCAATGATGCCAACCAAAATGGGCGTTTGATGAGATAGTGTTTTATTTATTTTGAAAATACGATTTATAATTTCTGCATAAAATTATATTTAATAAAGCTTATATAATATTCAGAATCGACGTTTGTTGATCTATATAAAAAAATTCACTTGAGTTCCTCATTGTCGATTCTTTATTCCTTTTTTTTTGCTCTTATCAATGTGTTAAAAAATGTAGACTTTAAAATGACTGGTCATAGAGTTGACAAATATGTCGGGTTTCCATCCAAGCGTCGTACGTTTAATTCATCGGCTGGCTAAGTCATTCTCATTGCAAAAGCAACAAGCATTAATGGCAGTACGATTTTTTTTAAAATATTGTCAGGTTATTCGTAATCCGGGAATGTTTGTTTTTCTTTAAATTAATAATCTTCCGATGTATATATGTAATGCGTCTTTACTGAAAGAGATTAACGAGTCCCTAACAACTATACTCGTGTAAGACTTAATGTACTATTTTATGCTTCAAAAGCGAAAATGTTTACTAATAAATAGAGCGGTTCAACTGTCTAACGATGCTGTATTGATAGTTGACATTTTTAACGTCACTTACAGAAGGTTTATCGGTGACTTTCTGACACACGTCACAAAATAGCCGTAAAACTGTCCCCATGACCGTTCTGCTTTGTTTTATTTTCCAATAACGTACATATCACAAAACTTTATCCAATGCTAATGGTTTTTGTAGGGATATTGCATCATTTCTATTTTTCTGTAATTTTTACTTCTTATATTGTAATCTCTTTAAAAAATTCGCGTATAACTGTTTTATTGAGGTGACCATAAATTAATATGTAATAAAGTTAAATAATTTTCCATGAAGAAAGATGTATCACAAGGGAGATTTGAGAAGATGAAGAAATCACTTCATTAGTTCTTTCCATACTATAATCATATATATATATATATACTACCTGAGGTGTACCCGGCCTTTGCTCGGGTATAATAATTGATTTGTTAGCGATAATTGATTTGACAGCGAAAGTAACTCTCTCCAAACAAATAAACAGTTTTGTATATTGGATTTCATTCAAAGTACTCATTAACCCTTCCTGGCACTAATAAGAACAAAATGTGCTATTTTCAGCCAAATCGGTCCAGTAATTTTCGAGAAAATCGAGGACAAACAAACTTACATTGATTTTTATATAACATATATAAATATATTATCATAATGCTGTCACAGTAAATTTTTTTTAGGTAATCCCATTTTGGCGCATTTTACATAAATGTTTATTAATTTTATTGCTTTTAATTAAATATCATACATTTAAAAATAACAGAAAATAATGGAAGGGCGCTTGTCTCATTCTTTCAACTTGAATGAATATTTCAAATGTAAATAGCTAATGATGCAACTTTCACTACGCGAGACGTTCTAGACAGAAAAAAAAACGCTGTGAAATTTTGAAGACCATAAAACCAAAGTTCAAAGGTTTTTGATTTGACAGCACTAGATAGAACATGAGCGAATGCTCTCACTTTAGTCAAAAATCATCATCTCGAGATTTTCACTTTCAGTCGACGATATATTATGTACCTACTGTACAGTAGATAAACGTTATACAAGTATTTACTCCTACTCTAAGTCAAAGAGAGTAAATGTAAATAAAATTAAGTTTCCGAGTCTAATGAACACACTGGTTGAATTGCCAGAGAGTCTTCAAAACTTCTGCTTAATTCTCTAAAAAATTAGTCTCGCAACAGAAACTTTTAGTCAGTCAAACCTTTCCTCTGTATATTTGATATACAATAAATTATGTTAATTCTTTGTAAGCGAGAACCTTCTCATGAACTTGTTCACAATATTTAATGCTAATTTTTGTTAATGTAGCCTTGAGCTAAACAATGTTCGCTTGTTGTGCCATAATTAAAATTGCTCTATCGCCACCAATCCATTAATTTAGTATGAAGTCTCACTATTAAAAAAAATTGATAGGTTTTTTATCGAGCCTATCTCGTACCTGTTGTTTTACGGTTCAATTTGAAACATTGTATTTTCCAAACATAAACAGTTAAAAGTAAAATAATAAAGATATTCATAATATTACTAGTTTTACTAACCAAATTTTTCTTGTGAAAACCACACAAGAGTCTCCACTGTCCTAAACCGTCTGGAACCAAAGGGATTATTTTATCTCCAATTGGTTATGAGGTTAACGGTAGCTGGGAGGGGAAGGAGATCGAAAAGAAGAAGGTGGGGAAGTACTTGACTCTTGAGATCTGGTCACCAAACATGGCTAAAGCCATTTCAACCAACTTTCTTGGTTACAAATTATGGTCTTTCACTAGGGCGATACTGCGAGTATCTTCAACTGCACCTATACTTTATATTATTTTTAATTAATTAATTTTGAAATAACACAATTTATTCATCTGGATTTGAACTCACGATCGTTGGATCTGTAGTCGCAGACCTTAACCACTCGATTACGAAGGCCGTCATTTGGGTTGAGCTAAGCATTCTGGACAGAAAGAACTGTGCAATTTATATGACGCCAGAACTCAGCTATATAGAGGTTTTGCTGTTTCAGATTCAATCAAATGAACCAATTTTCCGATTCAAAGTTAAAATGAAGAAAAAAAACCTCCCTTACATTATTTGGCACCTAATTTCGGTATGTGGGTAGAATATTTCGAAGATGATTGCATTTTTTAAAATATCAAAAAAATGTTTCGTAGAATATGAGTAGTTTTAACGTCGATTCTTTACAAGATTTTTTTTTTGTTTCACATAAATACTTATTTATTTATTTTTATAAACAATAATTATTAGCCTGAAACACTCATCCAAATTGAAAAAAACCTTTCCGAGCAAAGATAAATGTCACCGACAGGACTCGAACCTGCACCCTTCTGATTGCCGGTCAGATGCTCTACCATTGAGCTACGTCGGCTTATCGCAAACCCGGAAGTTTATCTTTGCTCGGAAAGGTTTTTTTCAATTTGGATGAGTGTTTCAGGCTAATAATTATTGTTTATAAAAATAATTGTTACCCTTTGCGCTATGCACAAAAATCTTGTCTTAAGTTTTTAAGAACTTTAGTTTATCAATTAATACTTATTTATTTATTCATTTCTATTTATTTAGATACCATTATAATAATAAAAGAAATGTTTTATTATATAGAATCATGTGTAGGCACTATGCATTAATAATTTGTGATAGTGTATCGAAAACGCCTCACTAGAAAAACCTGTATTGGAGGTGTTTCACTTATTTAATTTTCCTCGAACAATTGAAAATTAATAAACGAATGAATGATCCTAACATAACATTAATCAATAAAGTAAGGAAAATTATTTATTCCCCACTTCTCAGTATATTCACAAGACCTAAACAAGATAACATTTTTAAATACGTCAATGGAAGTCACGTCATTATAAAACAATTAAGAAAATATTATCATTTAATGTGAGGAAAACAGACTTCAAAGAACCTAACAGAAAAAAAAAAAATTCTCAGTAAATCGGTTTCACCGGTAATAAATCATTTTAGACAACATAAAAAATGAAATTGGGTGGAAGTAAATAAAATTATATATGTAAGTTATCTCAATGTGGTCTAACCACAGTTAGAAAAACAATATTAAAATATAAAAAAAACATTAAATTTTATTTACATTAGATAAAAAAAAGTTAAAGTTGTAATTTGTCGACGATCTTGTTAATTGATTGCGATTATAGGGGCTTAATATTCGTCGCAATTAGTTCGAATTTAGTACGAAGGTTGGGGGAGAATGTCCTTTGAGTGATATTGTGTGTTCCATGTTTAGTCGTGTTTACATTCAGAGTAGGTTTTTATTTTTTATTATTGAGCCAATGTTAAACGATAACATAACATATTATTTTCTTCAATGATTAAATATTACAATGAGGTTTTAAATCTCAATTAAAAAAATAATTAATAATTAAAGAATAGATGTCTCATATAAATAAAAAAAAGTCAAATTTTAATCCGTGACATTGTTTAAGTTTGCAATTGAGTTCGGGTAGAACTTTGAGAAGATCATTAAAAAATAGCTGCCAATAATATGATATTAAAAATGGAAAATAATATTCACAAATCTTGAATTTGAGATATGATATCGATGAAGATGACACAAATTGAACTGATCTCATTAGTTAAGTCGGTTGAGCGTTGCCCCGGATAGGAAGAGGACCTGGGTTCGAGTCCCAGATGCGACTAAAATCTTTTTAGTTTCTGTCCGGTTTCATCTTTCATTTAGGTTATGTTAATATTATTTTCTTCAATGATTAAATATTACAATGAGGCTTTTAAATCTCAATAAAAAATAATTAATAATTTTAAAAAAAAGATAACATAATAGCCGTTATTAGTTTAGATGTCATGATATCTCAATATTAACATTTAGTTTTAAGATTACTTGATTAAGTTATGGAAGTTACATTAATTCATATGTTTATTTGTTTATAGTTGAACTCGAAAGGAATCCCATTTTACTTAAGAAAAGGAATATTTCCCCACAAAAATCAAAATTAAGGCATTTTATTATTTATCACGATTACAGTGAAAATAAAGCGATCAGGCATTTTTAATAATGACAGAGGTATGCCAATAGCTTCAGGGTATTACATTTTCGGGCAAAATTGATTGAAAAAAAAATTACAGAAGATTTCTGCTAGATTCAAATTTGATTGAAAAACAAATTTAAGGATTGCGTATTAATGGTAATCTATAAAGCAGACCTAGTAATTTTATGACGGCTTATATAACAGTATTTATAAAAGATTTTAAAAACAACCCCTGTAAGATTTCAAGGGTTCGTTATGGTCTTTCTTATTTCCTGGAGGCCTATTATGGTTCTTTTTAACAGATAAGACATTGTCCTTATCCTTAAGCTTAAGTACTTTTTGATTGATTGGGGTTCTGGTTCTCTCGGATGATAGCTGTCATTCGCCCATTCATATCCATGAATGGGTCAGTTGCATACCCAATTAACGTAGCAAAGCTAGCCATTAGTACCTACCTAAAGTAATTAACAGAAAAAATTGGAACTTTTTTTTTGTAAACGATTATTATGGAAAATCTCAAATAAATTAATGTTTCAAATAAATGCCCACTCTTCTTTTGCCAATAACCTTCTAATAAATATAATATGAATGATAAATAGGATTTAAACAGTAACTGCAATATCATGCAGTGTGCGGTGTTTTCTAATATTGTGTCCTGTGCGTGAAATTTTTGTAATTTAATGTTTTAATCTGGAGTGGCCGACCACGTCATTATGTTTCTGTATCTATTTGTACATAATAAGATAAACCCTAGCAAGTAGTATCTGTACAGCGCCCCTGAGGTGATTTTTCACAAAAAAACGGCGCTATACAGGTCATCCCAGTATTATTATTATTATTAATCTTAAAAAATATAAAGTGTAACCGATTAAAAACTACTTATCACCCCTGTTACTGAGCTATGGATTGGCGACCTCATAATGTCAGTGTGTACAGCTATATCTGAAAGTCATTTGACAGACAGCGGAGAGAGAGACGGCCACGCCACTCTTCGGTGGTCATTGCTGGAGGAATCTGGTCCATGGATCTGAACAAGTGATTTCGCATGGCGACGTCTTCAACGATTTTGGTGATAATCATTCATTTAGTGTTATAACTCTGGTTTACCTTTACTTATAAATTTATTCACGATATATATTAATTGTTTTTGTGTTTAATTCGTAGAACTCCATTTAATGTTTTTTTTTAAATTGAATGTAAATCAAAT
>JAHDVE020003027.1:0-81068 GCA_022606495.2 Halesus radiatus | reverse complement strand
TTATATTCATGTGAGCAGCACACTAGGATCCGCACAACTGCTCCTAACCTTCTGGAGCAAGCGAGACTGTGTCATGCCAAATTGGGGTATGTTGTGAGGCTGATGGCAGAAGGGATGAGAAGGAGATGGGTTAGAGGAAGGTGGGGAAGTACCTGGCTATTCAAATCTGGTCACAAAATACGGCATAAGCCATTTCAAGCAATTTTTATACAAAAATCATATGTCTTACAGTGCTCAAACAATAAATTTATAATCAATGATTTTTAACAAAAATTACAATTAATTACTATAAATAGCTAAAATCAGCAATTTCCGCCAACAGACAACTAGGTGAGCGGTTAAGTCGGTCGCCAAAATTATTGTTTAGTTACGGTGGTTACAGTTCAAATCCAACTTGTGCCGATTTTATTAATGTTTTCTTTTTAAATATTTTTCCACAGTTTTAATTATATTATAAAATTTAGTAAAACGGTTTATCGCCAACACTGTTTAATAATAATATTTTTAAATACATTTTTTTTTAAATGTATTTTTCCCGGTTTTATTTTTATTATAAATTTTAGTAAAACCGTTTCGTCGTTTGAACATTAAATAATGAAAACAAATAACAGCGCACCTAACTAACTTTTATTCTTGTGAGCACCGCTCAAGCAAGTAAGATTATTGTACCCCAAAATTGGGTATTTTGTGAGGCTGATGGTAGAGGGAATGGAAAGAAGGTGGGTAAAGGAATGTGAGGAAGTACCTGGCTATTCAGATCTAGTCACAAAACACAGTAAAATCCATTTAAGCAATTTTATTTGATAAGAGGCCATTAAAGGAATTGATTATTTGCCATTTTAGAGGCGCTTAAACAATTATTTGTGGTCTAGCGGTGATTCAAAAAAAAAGGTTTGCCCCGTGTTCTTAAAATACACTGAAATATAATATTAAAAAAAATGTTTAAAATAAGCATTATGGTGGACATTACATTAAATTAAAACCGACCAATTTATGTTGGAACACAAAGTTGCCGTACATATGATGTAAAATATCGACCCGAAAAAACGTTTTTTTTTAAACGTATTGTTTTTATAATTTTATTTACGTAATCATGTTTACATAGCAAATATAATAATTAAAAATAAAAAAAAACAATAAACCCGCTAATAATTTTCAAAGTTGCCTCTAAAATTGTGAAAATTTGTTTTTTCTCATGGCATATTCTTTATAATTTAAAACAAAAATACATATAATACTTATCATCCGTACTAGATATTTACTAAAACTTTTTAATATTTCTATTTTTGAAACTATTAATACATGGTGGAATTCCATTATAGTGTATTATAATAAAACAAATATAAAACTTTTTTCCACTTTAATTTTTATTTGACCGTAACCGGGTTTCAGCTCGTTAAGACCAGTCTGAAGATGGCCCTAACGAGCTGAAACCCGGTTACGGTCAAATATAAATTAAAGTGGAAAAAAGTTTTATATTTGTTTTATTATAATATACTAAAACTTTAATAAAAAAAAAAATACATCATTCAGTTTCGATGGGTATTTTGGCCTTAAATCCAAAATTAAGTTATGTATGAAACAGGCAGCGCAGCCGTTCCTCTTAAGACTTGGAAAAACCTCACCCCCCATAAACCAGGACACCCTTGTTAAGTCACCAAACGCAGCGAACCACTTGGGGTGACCTATGGTAGGGGGGTTGCTCTTCCATTAAATCCGGGACGGCGGTACCAACACCTGCCTCCCAAATTAAATCGCCCAGGTTGAAGGCAGTTGGGACTCCTGTGCGGTCTGAACTCTTATGCGGTATTCATATACAAAAATCGTTTATCATTTCATACATAATCTACTGTTAACACCTGGACAAATCTCAACCCCCATGAACCCGTGAACCCCTGCTAATTCACCAAACTAATCTAACCACATGGTGAGACCTATGACAAAGGTGTGGTTATCTATTAAATGGTTCCTGAGCAGCGGTACCTACACCTGCCTCCTAGATCGAATCTACCAGGTTGAAAGCAGTTGGGACTCTTGTACAGTCGGGACTCTTGTGCAGTTGGGACTTTTGTGCGGAATTCTCATAGAAAAATCATATTTCATTTCATACAAACTCTACTGTTAAGACGTGCAAAAACTTAAACCCCATGAACCCGGGCACCCCTGCTAATTCACCAAATGAATCTAACCACTTGGTGAGACCTATGACAGAGATGTGGTTATCTATTAAATGGTTCCTGGGCAGCGGTACCTACACCTGCCTCCTAGATCGAATCTACCAGTTTGAAAGCAGTTGGGACTCTTGTGCAGTTGGGACTCTTGTGCAGTTGGGACTCTTGTGCAGTTGGGACTTTTCTGCGGAATTCTCACAGAAAAATCATATATCATTTCATACAAACTCTACTGTTAAGACGTGCAAAAACTTAAACCACATGAACCCGGGCACCCCTGCTAATTCACCAAACGAATCTAACCACTTGGTGAGACCTATGACAGAGATGTGATTATCTATTAAATGGTTCCCGGGCAGCGGTACCTACACCTGCCTCCTAGATCGAATCTACCAGTTTGAAAGCAGTTGGGACTCTTGTGCAGTTGGGACTCTTATGCAGTTGGGACTTTTCTGCGGAATTCTCATAGAAAAATCATATATCATTTCATACAAACTCTACTGTTAAGACGTGCAAAAAGTTAACCCTCATGAACCCGGGTACCCCTGCTAATTCACCAAACGAATCTAACCACTTGGTGAGACCTATGACAGAGGTGTGGTTATCTATTAAATAGTTCCCGGGGCAGCAGTACCTACACCTGCCTCCTAGATCGAATCTACCAGTTTGAAAGCAGTTGGGACTCTTGTGCAGTTGGGACTTTTCTGCGGAATTCTCATAGAAAAATCATATATCATTTCATACAAACTCTACTGTTAAGACGTGCAAAAACTTAAACCCCATGAACCCGGGCACCTCTGCTAATTCACCAAACGAATCTTACCACTTGGAAAGACCTATGATAGAGATGTGGTTATCTATTAAATGGTTCCCGGGCAGCGGTACCTACACCTGCCTCCTAGATCGAATCTACCAGGTTGAAAGCAGTTGGGACTCTTGTGCAGTTGGGACTTTTCTGCGGAATTCTCATAGAAAAATCATATATCATTTCATACAAACTCTACTGTTAAGACGTGCAAAAACTTAAACCCCATGAACCCGGGCACCCCTGCTAATTCACCAAACAAATCTAACCACTTGGTGAGACCTATGACAGAGATGTGATTATCTATTAAATGGTTCCCTGGCAGCGGTACCTACACCTGCCTCCTAGATCGAATCTACCAGTTTGAAAGCAGTTGGGACTCTTGTGCAGTTGGGACTCTTATGCAGTTGGGACTTTTGTGTGGAATTCTCATAGAAAAATCATATATCATTTCATACAAACTCTACTGTTAAGACTGCACAAACTTAACCCCCATGAATCAGGGCACCCCTGCTAAGTCACCAAACTTAGCGAACCAATTGGGGTGACCTATGGTAGAGGTCATGCTTATCCATTAAATCCCCGGGCGGCGGTACCTACACCCGCCTTTCAAATTGAATTTCCCAGGTTGAAAGCAGTTGGGACTCTTATACGGTTGGGACTCTTGTCCGATTGGGACTCTTGTCCGATTGGGACTCTTGTGCAGTATTCACATAGAAAAATCATACATCATTTCATAAATACTCTACTGTTAAGACCTGAACAAACCTCACCCTCAAGAACCCGGGCACCCCTGCTAAGTCACTAAATGTAACGAACCACTTGAGGTGACCTATGGCAGAGGTGTTGGTTATCCATTAAATGGTTTCCGGGTGGCGGTGTCTACGCCTGCCTCCGAAATTGAATCTCTCAAGTTAGAAGCAGTTGGGACTCTTGTGCGTTATTCGCAAAAAAATCGTCAAGGTAGTGTTAATTCAACGAATCGTTCCGGGGCGGCGGTAGCTATACTCGTTAAGAACCAGTTGATAACAAAGCACTCCGATTGGTTCATTTAAATCGTATCAACAAATGAGCACAGTGAAGAACCACGTGCACGCCTTTGATAAACACAGTGCCCTGATTGGTTCATTCAAATCGGATCAACAAAGGGAAAAAGTGTAAAATGTATATGTGATGGAAAAATGGGCGTGGTTTACAGCAAAATCTATGTGACGAAAGTTGATCTCTTGGATCAACGTTTATATGCCAGATTTGGTATTGGATCAACAAATTAGGGTGGATCAACAAATTCCTCCGGATCAACAAATTCCTGGCGTACCGTCGCGCCTGATCAACATAGTACGAGAGGGGATCTCTATATATATATATATATATATATTAAATATATACAATTACCGTAAAACTTACTAAACACTATGTATTTATGTATTTTTTAGTTTATAGATTTTAACACAGTGTTTTACGTTTATTTCCATTGTCCCAAAACTGAACCTTTTCACTGAATGATATCAAACTTCCACATATTTAAATAGCAGTTTATTTCGCGAAAATTATCCATATTCATATATATTATCTTGGTTCGAATCTTTAAAAGATACGCCCTTCTAAATAATTATAAATAATGACAAAGAAACACTTTGTTTTCAGATTTGACTTAATTCGTTAATAATATATACTCGGGAGGTAGTGAAATTGGTTATCGCTAAAATAATATATTAAAGTAAATTTTTTAAACATTAAAAATGATCCACAGTAAAAAATATGAAAGAATTGTTTATTTAACAAAATGCTAACCTATTTGAATAAATGTGTCGATTGTCACTATGAAGTATGGATTGTTAATATTATGTACTATCTTTCAAGAAAGACAGTATAAAGTACGATACGAAATAAGCGCTTCGAATATGTTGTACTGCTGTGTTCATAAAACTACATGGGGCTGTTATTCACTTAAAATGGAGAATAGATTGGTGGTTGATTATTTTATACCATATCTGCTAAATAGTTTATGGCCCACGACGAGAATCATAAAATAGTCGGTCGATTTTCAGAATGCAATGATTTTTAAAAATAAATGTATCAGTGTTTAGTTCAGGGATTGTGAACCTTTTATATTAGAAAACTGCATAGAATAAATAAAACTTAATGTCATTTTTATCGTCCCATATTCCTTCACTAGGTTAATACTACGTTGATTATTGGTTGTCATACCTGACACGGATACTGAAATTATTTTTCGCGTAAAATTACCTTAAAATAATCTCTTGTCGGGTTAGTGGCAGTTTTAGTGGTGTAAATCGGTGGGTGTTTTTCTTTCGCAGTTTTAAAACTTTAAAGATTAAATGAAATATAGTGTTTCTGTGAATTTGCTAAGTTAGACAGATTCTACTAGTTTTTCCGTACATATATGTAAACTTCGTGTAGTTTTCCACATCGATTTCCATTACCAAATGTCGTATCTATCATGGAGCTCAAAAAAGGAACAGTCCACTCCATATGCATTTAGTAACCAGCACGTTCTTAAAAAGACTTAGTTTTTATTACAAAAAAACTAGACTTTATGTAATGTAAAATACAATGGTATTTTCATTTTATTTTATTTTTTAACACCTCATAATTTCGAATCATGTGCAGGATTTATTACCTGGCGGCAATTTTTACCAACTAATCAGAGTTTTATGTTCGAATTTAAGTGACAAATATCATTGTGACATAAAGTAGCATTATGAAATAAATTATTCAATATTGTCTTCCAAATTCATTATTATTTAAAATATTTATTAATGTGAAATCTATACGTGTATATCCAATTCAATGCATACATCAAATGGCAGATTAGGCGCCCTGGATTTAACGAGCCTTATTACCCTGCGTATACCTATCCGTAATACGAGACAGATGACTCTGTATAACAATCCAGCGTCTTCAAATAATTATTTCGAGATCTCACCTATTCGAAAATTGCACAGGCTTGGTAATAACTTTAGTTCAATTAATGTTTACCATTACAATACTGTGTTCAAGCTAAAAATCAGTTTATTTGAATGTTTTTATTAAATTTATTAAGTTTTTTTTTTTCATGTGCATCGTTTTTTATTGTTATTTTTATTATGTTATGTTTCTGTAAAATACCCAACCAGGCATAATAAAGGTTTGTTGTTTTATAAACACGTATATTATAAACTGTTCATGTTTTACAATGTCATAGTAATTATAAATCTACTGCAACTTAGTTTTTTTTTCATGTGCATCTTTTCTTGTTATATTTATTATGTTACGTTTCTGTAAAACATCTAATCAGGCGTAATAAAGGATTGCTGTTTTATAAACACGTATATTGTAAACTGTTCATGTTCTACAACGTCATGGTAGTTATAAATCTACTGCCTTTATTGCCCACCTATTGCGCTGAAACTAGCCACTAACATAGTATCTACCTTCTCACTTCTTTTATTATGTTATAATATTATGCACTAAACTACTTTTAATACTCTTTTGTACAACCTGCCTTTATAATATAACCACAGGTTAAACTATTATTCATTGCGATAATTACGCTGTAACTACATACTGTTATATTGTACCTAGATACTTCTTTTACACTTGATTTATTATTTTATGTGTACATTATAGTACTCCTTTGTAAAACTATGTGATAAATGTATCAACATGTAAAAGTCTTCTGGCGTGAATAAATAAATAAATAAAATGTTGAATTATTTCAGAGTAACCACTTATAAGTTTAGTTTTTCAGGTTCCCCACCCCTGGTCTAGGTATTTATTAATAAACGACGAAGAATATTCAGAAAAAACTCAAGATAACCCCTTTTATATTAAAAAAAATAGTTTTTTTTAAATTTTAATTAGGGCAAAATCTTGTGAAATGTCGACAAAAATTGTTTTGCTGAAAAACACAATATAGTATTAAATTTGGTACACATTCAAATATAAAATAAAACATTCAGACGTTAAAAGAGCTGAGAACAGAAGCGCATTCTCAACAAAAAAAAATCATAAGTCATGCGATTTACTCATTTCAATCTCTATTATGTAATTATGATATTTTATATTATTCTAGACATAAAACTAAGAATATAATCAGTGGGCTAAATTTTGACTTTCAAACCAAAACATGCAATCCGTCGGCACACATGAGTTAGATGAAAGCGTTGTGAAACATTATTTATGGTTGCCATTTGAAGCTGAATTAACGTAAACACGTAAAAAGTGGATTATTTTAAACCAGAAAGGTAAGTTTCTTTTCTAATTTCTACCATTTGTAACGCAAGACTTTTTTTTTTTTTAAAGTCAATCTTTTTTAGTTAGTTTTATGTCTCTCCTTTTATTGGGTACTACAGTAGGCACTTTGGCAGTTAATGGACGAATGTGCGCTATGGAATGAATTGTGATACAACCAGGCAACAATAATTGCAATGACATGAATGAATAATGATGTCGATGTTGCGATACCAGAGGATCATTTGAAACAGAAACACGTGAAATGGTTGGTTCTGGTGCGAATTAACAGCCGCATCATACTGTCTGATACAGTCACAAGTTACAACTAATGGTGGGTTCTTTGCAACATTCACACGTGCGGTGGATGCATGTACAGCGGTGGCTGCGTGTTCGGTAGGTTTGCTTTAAGTTGGGCGGTAAGGCTTTTACCGTAGGCGGAGGCCAGGGCGGGACCCGTCCTGTAGGGCGGGTAAGGCGGGTAGGAGAGCTCGTAGGGCTCGCGAGAGATCCTGTAGGACTCGAAGGGCTTGTAGGACTTGACGGGCCTGAAGGCTCCATAGGAAGTCGGGGGCACCCCCGCCCAGCGCAGGGTGGACGTCAGCGAGTCGGACCGCCACACTCCGCCTACGCGTGGATGGGACCCTGCGTCATACGTCATTCACGAATGTCATTGGTGTGCTAGAAATTCTCACAAGATTAATCATTCACTCATCGTTACGTCACCGCACTATTCACCACTTTCCGTGGAATTAATTAAATTCTTTGTTTATTTTCACACGTCACGAAGGCTTTTAAGTACCAGCCCCATGGCCGAGCTTCCTCCCCTTTGCATTATATATCCGCATATCCACTCTGAGGAATTCGTGAATATGACTGTTAATTTATTGAATACTTACCAACCCATGACTTGCCTTATTTACTCGTAACAAGTCAAATGTTGTGTCGCAGTTGTATTTCCGTGAACGGAACTCAGTAATTTATATCGTTAATGTTTTAACCTCAATTAGGTTCTCAATGTTAGTTTGCCTATTTACCCACCTCCACAAAAAGACCCAAATATACAATGAGAGATAACATTTTTCCCTCGATCTATATTTTTTTTTTATTCTCTTGACGATTATTGACTAACCTTTTTTATTTTCAAAAACCTAATTCATTTTTAAATTTTAAATTTTGTTGGTACAAACACCATAAATACCCAAGTTTCTATGAAGTACGTATGACTGCATAAACGATGTACAAAGCTGAAAAAATATTTCCGGAGCGATTATCGGAAAATAATTTTAAGCTTCAATACGTGATTGAAACGCAATATTTTCATTACTAACATAAATTTCCATGATAAAATTAGACAAAAAAAACCTCACAAGGAAATTGCTTTTGTTAAAAAAATAGATCAATCATTTACCATCAAACTTTAAAAGTTTTTTTTTATGTTTGCAAATACCTTTAAAATTGAAATACTTCTTAATTGAACTTCAGTTTCAATTCTTAACATAGTGCGGAAAACAATAATTATTTTGTATACAAACAAAAATAAAACTATGTTTTTTTAAAAATTAATGTGTAGTTAATAACGCTGTTTTCTATGTTAAGAATTGCGTGACACTACTAAACTAATAAAGACTAAAAGTATAAAAATATTCCGAACAAATCCCAATGATTGAGGTCTCCGATGGAAATCGTGGAAATATTATTATAGATTTAATACATAGATAACTTTAAAGGTTGGAAATATTACAATGTTGACCTTTTAATACACGCAGTACCCGAATTAAGAATTATAATGGCCGATCGTGAAAGCGAAGTATAAATTAACCGAAAGAAAAATAATAATTCAGGCGGTTGACCACGATTAATTGCGAAGATATTTTATTACGTTTAAGAATTCCCAAAAGGCATGTGTATTTCCGTTAAATTACTATTTTACACGTATTTTAGAAAACAACTGTAAAAACACGTACATTTTAAAAGGTTATTAAAAAAATAACAACTTACTCTCGTATAAAGGTAATAATAATACAAAGAAAAGAAAACCAAAAGAGTTATCAATCCTAATTATAGATCCATAGTCTTGAAAAGGATTAATTTTAATCTTTTATTGACCGTAGCATTGAAATTTAGTTGTATCTAATCTTTTTCTCTGCACATTTTGTTTAAACTCTACAAACATATTTTAGAAATTTCCCTCATCCTTCTTGATTCAATGCATTTGACAAAATAGTGAAACCTACTTAAGTAAATTACGTAAATATTATTTTATTCAAAAATTTACGATATTCTTAGGTTAAGATAGAGCAGTCAGGTAAGCTTTTAGCAATAAAAGAATAAGAAAAAAATGTTAGGATAAAACACACCTTTAAAGGAGTTATAAATATAATTCTTAAGACTAAAAAAATAAGTTACGAAGCTCAACAAAGCCATTACACTCACCAAAATTAGCACAAATTGACTGTGTGAAACTCACCAAATGGAAGCTCGAATCTGCAGTCCAGGAGGATGGCGTGTCCGGTGGCCCCGGCTGTGCCCACTATCTCTGAACCTCTTACCACGAGCTCTCCAGCCAGGGGAAACCAGCGGCCGCAGCCCTCCTGTACACAAGAAGAAAGAAAACAATTAGACATAATACATATAATTTTACTGTAACCACTGTCGGTCACAGACGTGAACACCTCACAACTTACAACACACTAGCGCCCCTAGAACCACTAAAAGAAAACGTCCAAGATGATGTTACCCAAAAACAATCCGACAAAAAGCATTCAAGGCTCCCGACTGGAGGAACTGCATCTCTTCACCTTTTTTTCTTACTTGTGTTTCATGTGTCCAAAATCTAAAATATACATTTTTCTTTATATGTATTGTAGCTACATCCTTTAATGGATTATAATAAGACACTTTCTGAATTAAGTATGACATGCCTTATAGATTCTATAGATGCCATAATATAGGCTCCATCCTATTGATCGCCGAACAATTCTTGAAATAGAAATATCTTGTGCGGTGATCAAAAAATAATATGAATTAAGGAAAATCCATAAATATGATAAAATAATATTTTTAAATCAGAAGAATCGTCTACTGCTTGATTAGAATATGTCTTTGAAGTTTACACAATTTATTTAATGGAGTCATTTAAATTTTAACGTAAATTCAATTAAATTCAATCTATTAAGGTACAACAGCATTTTTGTTATTGCAGTGACTTTAAAAAGAGTTTAAATTTTGTGTAATAGCTTAATTTCGACTCTGAAAAGCAAATAGGAATGAATATTATTTAACCGAACAAAAATATTTAAAAAAGTATTAGTTGTGTTTTGGTTTATGGTTTACAACGGCATTGAATTATATATCAGTTTGTGTACTGTATTTTATCGAAATGATAGCAAAATAACAAAATTGTTAAGCGTGATGCTAGAACAGAAAAACTCTAAACAAATAGTAAAAGAAAGTGACTGGTTGTTGTACACGATAAAATAAAAAGTTCACTTACGTTTTAGTAAAACGTATACGCTATAAATGCACGTATAAAAACTAATAGATACAATTAAATGGATTGTCAAATACTACCTGTACATCTTTTCCTGTGTAATAACTTATGTTCTTGATGTTCTTGATAGTGAATTTTTAATTAAGATTCCCTGGGCCACGCGGTGTGAAGATTTCGGACTCGTAAACCAAATCTCTTTGAAATTGAAAAAGTTTTCCGCGTGTGTCGCCATATGGTGGAGAAAGTACCGAAAATGGAAATAGAGTTTTCAAAAAGTTACACAGAAAATGCTCCGTGCTGTTGATATATTTTAGTATGTGATGCAGTATGATTTTTTTGTACAAAATGCAAAGGTTAAATTTGTTAAGATTTTTCTTAGAACATACTTAATCACTTCTGCATCTCAAAAATACGACTGAGCGTAGTTTTTGATCACCGGTACTTATTGGTTTAAGCCACCACTGATGAATCAACACTTGGCTCTCAACTTTACAGTGACCCTTGCTTAGACTTATTGCAAGTTGGCTGTAACCAAATCAACCAAAACGTCTAAATTGAAAATGAGTTTAAATTTGTGTAATAACTTAATTTCAACAGTGAAGAGGCAAACGGGAATACACATGAAATCCAACCAAAACAAAATATTAAATAAAAAAATATTTGTTGTGTTTTGGTATATGGTTTACAATGGTATTTATTATTTTTAAAAAAGTGCAATAAAAACCTTCCCTTTTCCCATCTCCTTCTTCAGCCCACGCTCATCAAACTTTCATAGTTTCCCAAGTTGGTTATTATGAATGTTTTTTATTGCCAAAAAAGATTAAGATTTTTTTTTGTTAATGACGACATTTCCATTTTATTTTTATATTGTTCAATGAGATTTCTAAAACGATTTAAAATGTGCCATTTTTTGAACGCAGAAAATGCCGTTCACAGTTATATACCAGTCAATAATATTAATTATAATAATAGTTATTTAGTTGAAAGATATATTATTTAACAAAACATTTGAGAAAGCTTTGACTGCTCAACAAGGAACAAATCCCGTTTTAGGACAGTTAAATCGACAAGTTTAGTTATATTAAGTGCCATTATTCAAAAATAGAAGGGGAAAAACCTAGTATTGACACGGTATGTTAATATAATATATCTAGAAAAATGTATAATAATTAAGTATAAATAGATATGTATGTCTGATAGGTGGTACTGGTTGGTGTTATGACGAAAAAAATGCGTTTAAAATTGAGTACAAAAAAAAAATTTATTGATAAGATTGAGTTACCTATCCCTCAGCTTTACAACCCGACGACGAAACTCGGGATGTTGAAGAGCAACGCGATATGCCCATAGGTGACGTACTGAATGGGTTCAGCATATATGGGCCACGATGCAGCGTAAATTTTCATACAAAAAATCAAAATGACACAATCCCCCTGACGGTGAAATTAAATAACCTAGGGTGAACCGTGTTGAAGATTGATACCAGAATTGTTGAATGTTTGAAGACGCGTGATCTCGGCAGTTCGACGCGTGTCACCTGTATGGTGAGACTCGTCAAACCCCATCGGCCACTTTGCCAGCTGGCTTGAAATTTGCAAAATAATGATGCTAGTATGTTATTGTTTTACTTTCTATAGTTAGTATAAAATATAAGTTTAATTTTTTTTTGTTCGTGCGTTTCCCTAATTGTTTGCCTTTAATTGTATTTATAATTCTACTAGTAAAATTCAACTATTTTTTAGATAAGTAGTTAGTTAAGAAAGTTTCTGAAAGTGTCTTAAGTCGCTAGTTATTATAGTAGCCCCCCACCAACAACATTCAAATTATATGACTGCCGCTGTATTCGACGATTCCCCGAAGGACAAGTACATTTTGATGAAATATTTGTCGTGAATTTCCGATTGAACCCCCTGTTAAAAATACCACGAACCACCACTCCTAGCAACTAATATTTGTACAGGGCCAGTGGGGTGGTTTTTTCACAAAAAACGGTGCTTTACAAATCATTAAATTATTATGATTTTTAGTAACTTTCTTTTTCTACAACACAATGACGTTTAGCCTGTTCGAATCGTTTAGGAATGTAATATGCGGGTTTAGAGCGGTTTAAAATAAATAATTTTCAATGAAAATATAATCAGAATCAGAAAAATATTCTTCAAATCTTCATCCCTTTTTCCCGGTATTCAAAGTTTGAGAACATACTCCATTTGGGATTCAAAATTTCCAATGACTCCGGTCAGTTGCGAATTTTGTCCTAGCTGCTCCCAACTGTCTAGTGAGTCTATGGCATCCTCAATTGGGGTATGTTGTGAGGCTGACGGTATTGAAGAGAGAACGTAGATGGGAGGAGGGAAACATAGCCAGATACTTTCTCAGGCAGGAAAGTACCCGGTTATTCAGATCTGGTCACCAAACACGGCTAAAGCCATTTCAAGCAACCTTTCGATTTTGAATGTTGGTCTTTAAACAGGGCAATACTGACAGTATCTACCACTCAGGAACGTGCCGCATCTATACCTCATATTATATTAAATGAATATAGCACAATTTTATGGAATAAAATTTTCTTGCTCACGCTGGGATTTCAACCCGCGACCTCCGGATTCATAGCCAAGGATCGTAACCACTCAACCACGGATACCATTAAGTATCAAGGATCTTGTACGGTTATCAAAAAAAGCTGAAACGTTAAGAACTTAATTTTTACCAGCCCAGTATGTAAAGAAAAAAATCCTCTATGTCCATTTAATTGAAAAGGCGTTGGTGTAATGGAGTTGTATAATCGTTTGCCTTATATTTATAAGTCTTTCATTTGGGTTTCATTTTCATTTTATTTTTATAAATCATTCCCAACGAAATGAGTATTTTATGTACCGTATATTAATTAAAAAAAAATTTATTATCAGTTCTTTTTGGATTTACTTCGTAGAATTACATTTCAATATATATATATATATTTTTTAATTTAAAGTAAATCGATTTTTTTTTGTATATTAACTCTACATAATAATCAGGACGATTGCTTACACTGCTACTTATTATGAAAATATTAATTAATTTTTTTTTTATGGTTTTGGAATCGTATCCACAACTACTCGACTTAAAAATGCTAATGCTGAGATTCTCAAACCACCTGCACTATCTATTTCTTGTAGTAACCGATTTTTTTATTATTTTATAATATGGAATATTATACATATAGCACAAGCTAGCTGGTAATGTTGAAGTTTTGCTTAAGTAAAATATATTCCAAAGAATACAAAATCTGCTGTGAGGCTCAGTTTATTAAATTTGTGAATAATTAGTTATTTAACCTGAACCCCAATAGTAGCAGCGCCGGTATTAATAAATTAGTGCCTACGAGAAATTCAATACTTGCTTTCAGTGGTAAAAGTTTTCAAGCATTGTTCATGGTTTATCCCAATTCACATGGAGAATAACAAAAGTTAATATTACACGTGTTTTCAGAAGCACGTAAAATTTGTTTTCAATGAAACCATTAAAAACAAATATTTTAGAAGTTTTATAGGTCGGCTGCCACGCACAAAATCATATGAGCTTTTTTAAAAATTAAACAAACAAAAAAAACGTTTTTTATGTTTCTTGATAAATTACCTTCGGAAAGTGAAATAGCTCTCACGAATAATGATAATAATTAACCTCTAAATTAAACAAAAAAAAACTGTTTTTTTAAATGAAATAATTTCAGCACTGAAATGAATGAAAGTGGTCATAAATGGACCTTATCCCAGACGAACCAGGTAACTGCTCAATACGGACCGAAAGTCACTGAGGGACCTGATAGGACTACTAAGGGGACACTGCCACCTCAGAAGATACATGCAGCTGTTGGAATTGGGAAACACCAATAGATGCAGAGAATGTGAAGAGAATGAAAAGACGGCCTCCATGGTCGAGGGGTAAGGCTCTCGACTACGAATCCGAAGGTCGCGGGTTCAAATCCCGGAGTGCGAAAGTAATTTTTATTTAATTAATTTGTGTTGTTTCACAACTACTTAATTAAAAATAATATATGGTATATTTGCGCACGTTCCAGAGTGGAAGATACTGTCAGTATCGCCCTGGTAAAAGACCACCATTCAGAATTGAAACGTTGCTTGAAATGACTTTTAGTCGTGTTTGGTGACTAGATCTGAATATCCACGCATTTCTCCACCTTCCGCTTCCCCTTCTCCTCCCCATCACTACTACCATCAGCTTCACAACATTCCCCAATTGGGGATGCCATAGTCTCACTTCACCAGACGGTTGGAAGCAGTTGGAACTCTTGTGCGGTATTCACATAAAAAAACTCCAATTCACCTTTGATGTCCTGCCTTGACGGAAAGATGACTCCGGGGAAGGAAATTATAATTTTTTTATTGTGACCACCAATTGAGAGATAAAAAATTTGAAATAATACCTGGGAAGAAATATCGTGCAACAAAGAGACATATTATGAAAAACCGTCTCCGTAGGTATTAATAAAAAATAAAATAATTATGGTTTTTAGAAATAAAAAAAACCTTAAATTCAAAAGGAATTCTAGAAATAATGCTTGAAAGCAATAAATATAGGAAGTAACAAAAAATTTTTTATTAAAAAATATACTTTGTATTCACCACTTTATTACAAATCAACATGTTTCGAAAGCGATGCTTTCTTCATCAGGAATATATAGAATACTATGTATTACTATATATTATATTATTATGTATTCTAGATATTCCTAATAAAGGAAGCATCACTTTCGAAATATGTAGATATCTGTGTATATTAATAAAGTGGTGAATAAAAACCGTAATTTTTTATTCATTTATTAATAATGACGCCACAAAGTGAATACTAATCGTTTGAAGAAATTGTAATATAAATGTATTTTTTTTTTATTTATTACGAATTGGATTAAGCCTTTGCTATTCTTAAGCTTCACATGATTACATATGAATAAAAATCAGTTCAATTTACATTTTACAAAAACAAACGCAAAATTTTGAAAAAATGTACTGACCTGGCGTTCAACTCATTAAAAAAATAAAATAGGAGGTTGAAACCAATATGGGAAAAGTTCTAATTATTTACATTATCTCCACACAGGAAGCCCCAGGGTAAAAATTTTCCTCAGGACTTATGTCATCTTTGGGGATGCTGTGTGGAGGGTATTTTTTTGGAGAGGAAAGCGAGGAGGTTCTGGGAAGGAAAAGGGTAGACGCGTGTGTATGAATCTGGCGATCAGTGTGTCGAGGAGTGACGGAAATGTTAAATTAAATGTCCCACTACAGTGTGAGGCGATGGGTCACGAGAGTCCGGTTCATCCGTCATTTCTCGATCCGGCTCACCACGCAGCACCTGGGCAGACGCATCCACCGCCTAGACCTGAACAATCACCGATTATACAACTTAGAAGAACTGGAAATTAAGAAACTTTTTAATTAAAATTTATCAGATAACCTAAAAATGTATCTTATAGTACAATTATAAACACGTTTCCTGTGTATCCTTCCACATCCTATCAATTATTAACCTCTCCTCTCATATGTCGTTATGGATACCTCTGTTATGTTGCCTCACTCACCCATTTAATTATTATTATGCAATCAAGTAGTCTACCTTTCACTAATAATGGCTCTGTCTTGTATAAATCATTACAGAATTGTCTTAATGACTTATTAAATACTTATAATTATGTCCCCGATTTATTTTCTATTAATTTGTAATAATATATATTATTGTCGTCTCTCTCTTACACACAATACTTTTCAATTGTTATCTACCTCTAATATTTTATTATTTTTTCTATCTTCTTTTGTAATTTATCTGTCTCACTCTTTTGTTTTCTGTATGTATATTATTTAGTGATTACATTTGCCGGACGAAGCTTGATTTAAGCGAAACCGGTCGATGAAAAAATACAAAAAACTCTTGGTTTATAACAAAGTGTTTTTAGTAGTCTCCGATAGACTAGAGGTTCTGAATTCGAGTCTCAGTCGCGACCGTATCTTTTCGTTTTCTGTGTCTTCTCTTTTTATATTTCTATCTGTGTTTGGTGACCAGATCTGAATAGCCAGGTATTTTCAAACCGTCCTCATCCCCTTCTCCTTCCTCTCCCCAATACTTCCAGTCTCACAACATTCCCCAATTGGGTATGCCATAATATTACTGGCTCCAGATGGTTGGGAGCAGTTGGGACTCTTGTGCGGTATTCATATAAAAGAAAAGATGATGCTATTTTCAATAACATATATTTTTTTTATGAATACCGCATAAGAGCCCCAACTGCTACTAGCTGTAGTCAATGGGACTGTGGCATCTCCAATTATGGGATATCGTCAGTGACGTGCATTGCTCTATGACCAAATGTAGACTGTGTGCAGTTTTTCAAATTTGGATATGAACTGTGTATTGAATATTATTGACTTCCGCTAATTGTTGTGGCCAACTGAATAAATGAGCGTACAAGTTATTTATCAAATTAGTGGAAACAATACGTTTGGTTCAGAAATTTGATATATTTTATTATGGGTAGGTAAAGCTTTTAGCCTTTATGGAATGCACGCCATTGGATACTGTTAGGATGGGGAGAGTGGGGAGGGGATTTCAAACAACGTTTCGATTTTTTATGGTGGTATTACACCAGGGCGATGCATGTAGTATCAACCACTATGAATATGACATAATTATAACATCCAATCAACGCCATGGCGCTCCATCACAGGGTGGGATATGGCTTCATTCACAATTTTTTTACACTGGCTGTAGTCCCTCACCTCGGCTCATTCACCCCCAGTTCCAATACTCCCCCAACAGTATATACCTCTTCCTCGGTATCTTTTGAATGTTAGGCGATTCCCTAATGTAACTCTTTATGATTCGATTTTTAATCTAAAATCTTTGCAAATATTCATCTTAATACGAGTACATGTTTAATTATAAAATTATAAAGAATAAAATAACTTTGTTTTAATTCCACTTTAACCGGTTTCGATTCAACCTGAACCTTCCTCAGGTGTGAATAAAAATATATTAAACATAATACAGAAATACATGGTATTTAATAGAAAATTAAAAGAGAGAGACAGAACATCAACTTAGGTGGGGGGCAAGGAAGGAAGAGCTTCAGAGGGAGGGGTGAAGGTGAGCGGAGGTAATGGAAATATTAAAATAATGGGGGTGTTAGAAAAATCTAGTTGTTTATTATGTAGATTGGTTTTATTGATTTTTAATGACTTTTTTATTTCAAGGGCTTCAAGATTATCAGAAATTTATTAGAAATTATCAGAAATTTTAAAACACATTGAAAATCTCAACACAAATACAGCCAATGGTTCAGACGAATTGAGCTGCACTACAATTAAATCAATTAAACAACATATATCCTTAGCTCTGCAATATATATTTAATTCCTGCCTAGAAAAAAACACTTTCCCAGACGCGTTTAAACTCTTAAATATTGTACCAATCCATAAATCTGGATCAATTTCTAAAGTAGACAATTAATTTTTTCATTCATTCATTTCATTGCCGGCAACCCGGGCGTTTATTGGCATAAAATTTAAACATTTACATGTACTTTACCCGTCTCACTAGACGATTTCTGTTCTGAGACGGGTAACAAAATAAATATAAAGATATATAAATGAGATAAAATACTTAAAAATTACAGACCAATATCGCTGATATCCCAACTTGCAAAGATATTAGAAAAAATAATACAGATACAAATCCTAGAGTTCCTAGAGTCTAATGCACTTTTGTCCTCAAATCAATATGGTTTTAGATCAGGTCTTAGTACAGATGATGCCTTATTTAATCTAACAAGAAATATATATACTAATCTTGACTCAAATATGAAAAGTCTAACTATTTTCTTAGACCTAAAAAAGGCGTTCGATACCGTTAATCATAATATATTGATTAGAAAACTCAATAATATAGGAATTAAAAATAACTGTCTGTCATTATTTAAAAATTATCTACTTGATCACCGACAATGTGCAAAAATTGGTGCTAATGTTAGTAAACAAGAATCTGTGAAGAATGGGGTTCCTCAAGGAACAGATATCGGCCCGTTATTGTTCCTCGTTTACATTAATGATTTATGTAACATGAAAATACCCGGCAAACTTTTCTCATTTGGCGATGATACTTCAACCACAGAACATGGTAAATCCTGGAACAAAGTCACTGAAAATGCCAATAAATGCACCTCCATTATCAAAGAATGGCTCAACCAAAACCTTTTAACTCTGAACTGTGAAAAAACTATTTACATTCCTTTCTATAATATCAAAAGGAAGGCACCTCTAACCAACCTAAATATAAGGTTCCACAAAAATGTTTGCAACCCTGTTACATGCCATAATTGTACAGAAATGAGTTCAGGGAATACAGTTAAATATTTAGGAATTATAATAGATAGTCAACTCAAATGGATATATCATGTAGAAAAGCTTGTAAGTAAATTAAGGTATTTAACTTACATATTTAAACGTTTGAATAACATAGTTGATATCAAAATAATGGAAATGATATACCATGCACCAGTGCAATCATCAGTATCTTATGGAATAATCAGATGGGGGGAATTTATAATACTTACCTTAAACCACTTGAAACATCTCAAGAATTAATACTAAAAATAATGTTACATAAAGAAAGTACCTTCCCCTTCATGCAACTATTCCACGAGGCTGAACTGTTAGATATAAGAAAAATGTATTGTCTACAGTGCCTAAAATATGTATGTTCACGACAAAAACTATTCCCAAAAAACTAAAATCGCTCTAGCCACAGGATAAATAACGTATTTGAAGTACCTTTGTGTAAAACTAGGCTTGCGCAGAGACATGCTTTTTTTATTGTTCCTAAAATTTTTAATTTTCTACCTACAGAATGTAAGTGTCCACACAAATCATCTTTAAACACATACAAAAACGAAATAAAAAACTGGATTAAAACCAAAGATATCAATCTTTTCCTGCTATAACTGTATATTTTCCCCACTTTTCTTTCTTTGTTTTTCGATTTGTTTTCTTATTTAACTTAAAATCTTTTATTTAACATCCATGTATTAATACAAATAAACTAATATACTGCAACTAACTGATACCAGATATACCCATGCACTGGCCTTGCCTATGAGGGATTTTTTGTTTTATATACATTACACATAGGTTGTTCAGATGTATTTATAATTTAATGTTAGAAAAAAAATGTTTATAATCATTGTACCTCGTTTGTGTGAATGTATGTATCAAAAATTGTATCAATAAATAAATAAATAAATTATTAAGGCGTAGAAGGCGTAGACCTATCCCATTTCTATGTAATACATCTATCCCGGAAGATTTATTAAATGAGTGATTTTTATCGATAAGGTGGGTGGCGAATTCTAAAAATCCGACACTGTTTAGACATCTCAAGTGTTCGACCACCCTTATTTGAATGTTTCTAGCCGTTTTACCGATGTAAAAGGCTGGACAGTTACATTGGAGTTTATAGGTGCCAGAATGGCTTAAGTTATTTTCTTTATCTTTATAATTTATAAAAAGTTTTCCTCGGTTATTATAATTATAAAACGCAGCTTTAATTTCTGTAGGGAATTTAGAAACACTTGAAGATGAAAAATTATTTATGAATAAAATTCTACACCAACCCTGATTTTTATTCTCTCTGGTATTGTGTGAATTATTATTAAGGAATTTATTAGTAGATATTAGATTAAGTTTTTTAAAAAGGATTTTATCAATTAAGCTATGGGAGTATCCGTTATTTATTGCAATAGAATTGATTTTAGAGAGTTCTTCAGTAAAGTTAGCGTTAGATAAAGGAATAGTGACGAGTTTGTGAATCATAGAATGAAAGGCGGAATGTTTATGGGAGATGGGGTGGTTAGAAGTACTATGAATTACGGTGTCTGTGAATGTAGGCTTTCTATAAATATTGAACTCAAATTTATTATTAAAAATGGATAGGGATAAGTCTAAGAAATTTAAACAACACTTATTTCCTATTTCTAAATTAAACTGAATTTATTGTTACTTATTTAATTGATATACTAACGTATGGCCGTAGTACAAAAAGGCAAGGTGTATTTAAACTCATACAGAACCTCTAAAAGCAGTTGTTTCTATTGAGATATTTATTAATTCCCACACAAGAATCCACTAGACTTGTTTCACAAACTTCCGTTCTCAAAATAGAGTTTGTTGAGAGCGGCCATTATGAGCTCGCTCGAATTCAATAATACCCCTTTGAATGGCCAAATGCAGTAAGTGCTTCGGAAGCTGGTTGCATGGCAAGTGGGTAATAACTGTTGCGAAGCTTTCAGGCTCTCTATTGCCAATAGAGATAACTAGATCACAGACGTAACATCGGTTCGATTTTCAATGCGAACGATACTGACTTTTATCACAAAGTGATGATATTTCAAATCATCTCCCAACATAATAGTATTTATTTTCTACTCTGTATTCCTAATGAATTGGACAGAATCAAACTGAAAAAGTACCGTTTTAGATTAATATTTTAGCTAAAATATTTTTAAGATTAAATTAAATTATTTTAAAGCTCACGAAAAAAGAGTCGTGTCGGAATTAACGCTGCGAGCTGAAAAAAGAGTTAGAGCAATTCTCATGACCCCAGAGCTCACTATTTGAGAGAAATTTCATCTACGGTACACATAAGATACAAACATAACCTAACCTACAAAATAAAACAAAAAAAATATACATTGAATCCATTTCAACGTACAACACTATTTTCTATTAATAGAGGTGGTTTTGCCTTGTCCATTTTTTAAAATTTTTAATAAAATATATTCTTGGCATAGTGCTTCCCATTGTCGAAATCAACTTAACAAGATTCACCCCTCCTTATGAAGTGCTTTATTGAAAGTAGTGAAGTCAGAAAGTAAATTAGTATTATGAACGTTAACGAGTTCCATTTTATGTGTTATGACTGGAGTTAATATAATCCGATGGTATTAACTAGAACGATAACCACCCATCTAGGTAGCTGTAGATGCGAATCTGCACACCGCAAAATTAATTTAGTTTATTACGCATATACTAAACATAACTACAAGAAGCGATGAAAAAAAAATTGAGAATTTGTTTTTTAAATCTCACCTCTTGCAAAAAATTTACTGGCAGTTTTGTTTTACTGGGGTATATCAATGTAAATATATATTTTTTCTATTTGAATGACGAACATGATAAGAATTAAATATTTTAGTCAATTTGAGACTTTTTTATTATGTGTCGTCGTCACCCTCTCAAAAAAGACTAAGTCAACTATAGGCATTTTTAATTTGTGAAATTTTGCGTCAACTAAATTAATTAACTTAATTTACAGCGTGTTTCGATTAATAAATATGTACAAATTAAGATGTTATCGTAATGGAGGTCTCAATTATTCCCATTTCAGCGCTCTTTGTTTTATTATGGATAGCCAGGTTTTTTCTTTTTTAAATATGCAACCACAATTTGCCATGTTATAATTTTGGAGATTAAAAAACAAATTATAAGTATTTAGATTCAAACCGCATTACTTTGCTATAAAAACTTAAAAACAAATCAGATATACTTATTTAATTATAATATAAACCCATAAAGGCCGCCTCAGAACAGTTTTCCCTAGTGAGGAGGACTGTGAATGCTGTGACTCTGTACTTTTATTATAATAATATGCTTCACTTACTTACTGTTCTTATAATTACGCTGTGCATTTGGAAATTATTACTAAAGTCACATACAAGTACATGTAAAACCTTTAAATAGAAAAAAAAACACATTTAACCCCTTCAATTTAATATTATCAAGACTGATTATTTACTCTTTGACCCGTCTCAGAGCAGACATCGTTTAGTGAGATGGGTAAAGTACATGTAAATGTTTAAAATGTTATGAAAATAAAGCCCGGTTTGCCGGCAATGAAATGAAATAATTAATTGACCACTAATGTGAAAAATGGCAAGATAAAACATTCCTTATTTAACAAACAACAAAAAATAATCCAGAACTTTGTAACTGACCTATAATGTAAATGTAAGTATTCGACTTTGGCAATTTCTAAAATGATCCCATTAGGGGAAATTTATCGCCTCGTTCATTATTCGTTACCCGCCAAACGTATGTATATTTCTGTTTTCGTTGGTTTGAGTTGGGAGTATGGAAGTTAAATGAATTTATCAAATAATTTCGAACAGCAATATTATTTTGGCAGTCAACTTCAAGGTATTTTTAGTATTTTTGGACGCATACATCAAAAATAATCGCCTGTAATAGATATTGTTAAATAGTACACAGTTATGATGCGGTTTTTCAAACGTTTCTACAGATTAAGTTTTTTTTTTTTACTTATATACGTAGGTGGTAAATTGTACATTCTTGTCTAGAGAAAAAGGCGCAAATTACATGTGATTGCAATTGATTTACATCGGTTTTTCCTCGGAATTCAAGATGTTTTATGTGCAATTAAGGGCAACACAAGCAAACCAATTTACAAAATGTATACCTATTTGCAGAAAATTGTCCACCACTATCACTACAATATATATATATATTGCATTTTTTCACAGTACAGTCAAAGTTACATTATTATGAAGTTTTATTTGATTTGTGCGATGTTTTTAAAAACGTGGTAGTTAACGGGTAGTGTTCGAATGGTCTTTCATCTTCGCACAAGCAACGTTTTCCACTGCTGTGATTGCAGTAGCAGGAATTAAAACATCCTTAGGTACCTAAGTCGTAACTCTGCAAGCTATGGCCTTCATTATTTTCCAAGCTCAATGGAATGGTTATAATTGGTGGAAGCAGGAGAAATAAAAATACTGTTAAGTTGTTCGTAACCTGTAAACGGTTTTCTTTCTTTAAAAAAAAACAAAATTTTCTTTGACATGTTGTACGAATGGATATTCTAAAACACAATGAAAACAGTCTTATTCAATATTGGTTTTTAAAGACGGTTTTCGGAAGTTCTTGATATTGGCGCATGTTTTGATTGGCAATAGGCAAAACCGTAGATAGTTGCAAATTTGACACGATCGATAAAGGCCAACAAGATGACATTTATACAGGTTTTATTTGGGGTAAAAATGTAAACGAAATTTTCGTCGTTTTTTTTTTTTCAAAATCAACAAATTAACTACCCGCCCCAAACCTAACTGACCAATCCTTACAGATTTCTAATTGAAAAAACAAGAACAAAAAAGTTGCCCGATACCAAAATGATAACCATATTTTTTACTTCAAATAAGGTCAGGAATCACTGTTTAAAGTAAGTCAGGTACTTTTCTACCCCGCGTATTAGAGAGTAGCAAAAATGAAACCTTCTGTAGAGCATACACATCATTTAATTAATGTGATAAGTAGAATCACATTTAATTACGACATTAATAACAAACGTTGTGAAATGGGCAACTTTTTATAGCGCAGTTTAGTGATTCTATCACCTCGATGACGCTTAATATTGGTTATTGAAGGTTGCCCCCATAAAAAATATATTTTTATATTTCTTCTGAAGTTTTTCTATCAAAAAAACAATAATTGTGAAGCGGGCTCTCATTTTAATAAACCAAAAAGAGAAACAAACCCGTGCTTAACGAGTTATAAACTTTATGAAAAAGAGAATAAGATACAATGTTAAATAAAAGGAGATATAAATGCAACGAGTAATAATATCATTTACTTGTATAAATACGAGTAAAATGTATTATATTTTCATGAATGTGTTATTTCTTTGAAAAAAATAATTTATTTCAAAACGTAAGCTACACGTCATCGAACTAAACCAAACCATCGAGTGGGAAATCTGTTTTCCGAAGCGGTTAAATACTTGATTGTGGAGCTATGATGTTAACATGATCGTACAACATTATCGGTCTGGAATGACTAGGTAAACACAATGTGACAGCTTCCGTCATGAGTGGTTACGGTCCATAGTTTCGAATCCGGAGGTCACGGGTTCAAATCCCGGCGTGTGAAAATAAATTTTATATGATTAATTTTGTGTTATCTCACAATGTATTCAGCACGTTTCAAAGATCTCATCGGTTTCATGAAATGTCTGAAGTCGTGTTTGGTGACCAAATCAGAATAGTCAGAAACTTCCCTACCATCCACTCCCCCATCTCCTTCCCCTCCTGACTATCTGCAGCCTCACAAACATTCCTCAATTGGGGATGCCATGGTCTCACTGCCTTCAGACGATTGGGAGTAGCCGGGACTCTTGCGTTGTACTCACATAAACATAAGTTATTTTCATTATGAGTTATGGAGTTTTGAAGTATCCACATAGAAAAATAAGTTATAAGATGCTATTTATTATTTGTTCCGTATTGTTCAATTGTTCAACAGGAAAAAAAAGATTTCTAAGAAGGAGTGCTCAAATCTCTGTTAATAAAACTCGTAATTACATAAAATCTTTGTGTAAAAGTTTTGCGAGTTTTTCCGGCATAGTTTTATTTGATGAGGGAGTCACTATTCCAAGATTTTAGTATTCCCGTGTCACTGTCTGGACTAATTACTATAAATTCTTCTTCTCACTTCGCGCCTTGTTCGATAGTTGCCGCCACCGTTGCCACCCTTGACGGGCGCGATTATTTAGGACCAAAATCTGCATACAATTGTTTTACGCCAACTCTTGCTCAAGTTTGTCAAGTAACACAGAAATTTAAACGATTCGTTCATTTTAAAATAAGTGCTTTTGACGTGGTCTGAAGGTGGCTATAATGAATGGAATTAATGCCAAATTCACGAATTATAATCCTGTTTAAGCAAATATATTGAAGGATAGAGGAATATTGAAAATCTTTGTTTAGTTAAATAGAAATGTCAAACATATTTGTCGATTAACTGCGTTGATGTAATAAGATGCTACTTATATGCCATATCACAGGGCAGAGTTGATAATTTTTTAAATTATTTTTATAAACAATAATTATTAGCCTGAAACACTCATCCAAATGGAAAAAACCTTCCGAGAAAAGATAAATGTCGCCGACAGGACTCGAACCTGCATCCTTCTGATGTCCGGTCAGATGCTCTACCGTTGAGCTACGTCGGCTTATCGCAAACCCGCCAAGTTAATCAATATATAACTAGTGTTTCATTCAATAATTACTGTTTTTATTATATTTCACCTGTAAACAACCAACTTTATTAGTATGAGAAAGGCTTGTAACGGCTAAATCCCTCAATAGGTGGCGTCGAGACATATTATGTCTACATTTTATTGGTGAAAAATGCTTTGACTTGTCAAATATTTATTAATTGATAAACTAAAGTTTTTTTTTAAGACAAGATTTTAGTGCATAGCGCAAAGGGTAACAATTTTTTTTATAAACAATAATTATTAGCCTGAAACACTCATCCAAATTGAAAAAACCTTCCGAGAAAAACAAAAAAAAACTTTTGTTTATCAATTAATAAATTTTTTAAATGTTAATAACGTATTCTGAGTTTTAATTATGTATTTAAATACAACAATATCTTTTCAGACGCTGATGTTTTCTATTTATCTTCAGGACAATTTAGTAAATTCACCATAGAAGAAAAAAATCGCAAGGTTAGTCATAACTCCCCCCACCCCACCCCTGCTGATTGTTATATTCTATTTATATTGTCAGATTTAACGCTATCTATGCATAAATTCTTACTTATTGTTCCTTAGAAATTAGATCATGTATTTTATTATGTTATGTTCAATTTCACTGAAAAAATGTTTTATTTTTTATTTTTTATTCTCTTTACAGTTTATCATTTTAAAATCTTCATATGTTTAATCTTATATAGCGGAAACTCTGGTTAATGCAAGTAATAACTTAATTTGTAAAAATATGTACTATATAACTTGTTTGCCTAAATAAAATAAAAAATTAAAAATAAATTGATAAAGGATAGCATTATAAATAAATCGTGGGTGTATAAATTTTGTAACATTTCAAACTTTCTATTTATTTTTTAAATAATCAAATCATTCTTTCGACATAAATTAAGGTTTCAAAACTTCACATACGAATATAACTGATTTATTTATTTTAGAAATTAGAAAAACTATTAGGAGTCAATAAAATATTATTAATAATCAAATATTTCTAAAACAGCTTTCTTAAATTTACTATCAAATCAATATTTATATTTAGAATATCATTAATGTAAGTTTTAAAAATAATAACTATTGTTAAATAATTTTTTAAGACGTGTTACTTTATTTATTTTATTTTTAATTATAATGAAAGTAATACCATTTAAAAAAAATTTATACAAATTTATCATTTAATATTTTATAATAATTTTTATTTTTACATTTTTTTTAATTACTTACATACTTTTATATTTTAGTATACTGTGTATCCTGATGTAGGAAACTTAGTTTTCGAAGCATGTGAATTTTAAAATAATTCTTATTGACGGCCTCCATGGTCGAGGGGTAAGGCTCTCGACTACGAATCCGAAGGTCGCGGGTTCAAATCCCGGCGTGCGCAAGTAAATTTTATTTAATTAATTTGTGTTGTTTCACAATTAATTAATTTAAAAATAATATATAGTATATTTGCGCACGTTCCAGAGTGGAAGATACTCAGTATCAGTATCGCCCTGGTGAAAGACCACCATTCAGAATTGAAACGTTGCTTGAAATGGCTTTTAGCCGTGTTTGGTGACCAGATCTGAATAGCCAGGTATTTACCCACCTCCCCCTTCCCCTTCCCCTTCTCCTTCCCCTCCCCAATACCTTCAGCCTCACAACATTCCCCAATTGGGAATGCCATAGTCTCACTGGCTCCAGACGGTTGGGAGCAGTTGGGACTCTTGTGCGGTATTCATGTAAAAAAAAAAAAATATATATATATACTTCCGTCACAATCGTTTGAAGTGATTAGTATGAAAATGATTGATAGTAGGCAATGAAATAACCTCCACATTATATTTCCACAAATAATGCTTACTTGTTACATACCAAAACGCTGGATTTTATAATAATAATCTCTACTCAAAGGTTGAAACCTATAAATTCCCCTTTATTATGAAATTATATTTCCAATATCGTTTTGTCGTCGTTGTTGTAATTTGCAACTTAGTTTTATGTTAAAAAATTAAACGTGTAAGGAATCACACAAAATCGTCAAATTGTTTTTCCGCTATTAACATGAAAAAGCTTCCTTAGATTATTCAAGAAGCGATTAGAAGTTAAAAATAATATTGAAGCCATGGCGAGAATGTTTTCACCAAACGACGCTAAATCACCAATATAATAATTTTATTATCACGATTAAAAATAAGAACCAAATGTCTTTCCTTTGAAAATTTTCGACATATTACATAAAACATCATGTAAAAAAGTTTTGCGTTGGAAGATACTAACCGTACAAGGTGTGCGTATCATCATGGTTTACATTTGTAAGGAATGAGAATGATGCCATTATGTCAAAGAAATGCAGATATCGGTATCAGAAATAAAGTACGACTTATGAGAAGACATTTTATTATGTTAGTGTTTTCACTCATTTTGTTTTTTTTTTTTGTTCATGTGATACCTAACAAGAGCGCCCTTGTTACAGGAGAACTATATCGCCAACCGGTTGGACAATGTTGTGAGGCGGGTCAATGAGCGTGTTGGAGGAAAGGATTTGTTAATGCGGGCCTTGAGGAGGACTGGATTAAATGTTGGAGAAAAAACAGATGCCGGTAGCTCGTTCCACCCACGACCCAACTTACATAAAAACGAGTCGGTGAAACTACCCGTTCTCATGAAGCGAACATCAACCATGGACGGGTATTCCCCGCGGGGTGTTCATCGAGTATCGTGCACGTGCATCGGCGTGGAGGAGATTAAAGCAGGGTTCATTGTAATATCTGTACAACAGACTCATCACATCTAAATTGAGTCTGTGCATTAGAGGTGGCAATCGGTCTGTTAACAATGGACTGTGAATCAGACGAACGGCTCTCCTTTTCACAGAATCAAGCAGGTAGCCCCAGCCCACAAGTGGATTCCGAATCCAACAGTTTGTAAGAAATGAGAAAGCGAATGATGACGACAGGATTCAATAAAACTCACTTCGTTGCAGATCATAGTAAGAAAATATATATACTCGTATAGACAGACGGGAATATTTATAAGAACCTTAATCTTTTACCAGGTAAATCTGATTCACATGCTACGGATTTGCGTTTCCAGTACTTTGTTTTTTACAAAGTATTACGAGTTACAGAATTATTACGTTTCATACAAATGTATTTGCAATTGTCAAGCTGATATAAATAAGTTCTTACGTATGTAAATCTGATATCCAAGTCTAGGAATTCTTTTTCGTATTTGATTTTCACTCCCGCGTTTCTTATAAATTGATTTTGTAAATATTGGTTAATGATTTTGTAAGTGTAAATTCTCATAAATTATAATTAATAAACCGATTTTTATAAATGTCAACTACGTGGGTCTGTATAAACACTTACGGTATTTTATTTCTTTCGGATGCTATTTAATATGATTACCATAACCTTAAATTGTATGACTTTTGCTACTTTATTGTTTACATCTATGTAAAAATCTATCAAAATGTTGTTTTTTTTTTTTTTTGTGAATAGCCATTTTGGTTTTGTTGTACTTTACATTGAAATCGTATACTTTCCTAGAAATTTTGTACATATTTTTTTCAAATGTATTATTACTGTACGTCCTTGTGTTTCGTTTTGTGTTGTTGTATTATTTATATTTCATTTTTGTATCTTGTTGTATCATTTGTGCAAGGTTAATTTTTCTCTTGCTCCGAAATGAATTTTATAACTCATGAGATTGCTATGTAGCAAGAATAAATAATAAAAAATACCTACTTAATCTCGTAAATTTTCAACTTTTTACCTTACAGATCCATAATAAGAGAACTTCCTAGAATTCTACCTCAATTCTATTCCATTTCGTTATAAAGACAATGATAAGACCAACCATCCAGCGCAAAGGTTAGCGGTAATAATAAATTTAAATAATTTTACTTGAGGCTTATACCCACCCAGCGACAGTTAAACATGAGTATAACTAAATGTCTTTTAAGACACATCTATGTGACAAATAAATGCTGTGCGTACATTTTATCAATAACAAAAAAATATCAGAAAAAATGGAGAACGTTTCAATAGTTTTAAATGGCAATATCAAAATGGGTCAAAAGAAAAACAATGCATTCTGTATCTGTTCGTAATAAGATAAAGCCTAGGAAGTAATATTTATAAAGCGCCCCTGAGGTGATGATGAGGCAAATTAAAAAAAAAAAATTGAGAAAAATTGAGGAGTGCCATTTATCCTGTCATCGTTTCTGTTAGATTCGAGAGTTTAACATAACCTCATATTTGAAACTACTATATATTATTTTATTCTAAAATTGGTTTTACTTAGTGCTGCAATAGTAAAGAAAACCTTTACCTCAATTATACTGTAATACGTTTCTTCACATATACTCGTGCGTTTATTATTGTACATTATCGTATCATGTGAGTTACACGTAGTTTTAGTATTAAGCCATTTTCATACCCAAGCGTTTGACGTGGGTGATTTTTTGCCTCTGATAGCATCTCTCTGTGACAACGATGAAGACGTTTTTAGCGCCTGTCATTCTCTACAAAAAGCCGCAGTTTTTTTATGTATCTGAATGTGGCTCAATGAATTTGTTATTTTATGTACAATGTGTTGACGGTTTCCAAGTCATAACTGCATTTAGCCTCTTTAACTCCTTCTTCATGGCCTATATCATCTTTGTGGAGGCCGTATAGAAGGTATTTTTAATGTAAAGAAAGATAAGAAGTTCTTGAAAGGAAAATGCATAAGGGGCGGATAGGAATCTGGCCTTCAGTGTGTTCAGAAGTGACGGACGTATTAATCCATCCCTTCATCCTCTTTGAGAGAGTCCGGCTGGAGAGGTCAAGGGGTCTCCCTCAACCGGCTTCTCCCGATCCGGCCTATCACTCAGCTGGTGGGCACACGTATCCGCCGTAAAGACCTGGACAAAACTCACTCCATGAACCCGGGCACCTCTGGTAAGTCACCAAACGTAGCAAACCACTTGGAATGACCCATGGGAGAGGTGTTGGTTATATAGTGAATGGCTCCCGGGCAGTGGTATGCATTCCCGCCTTTCAAATTGAAGAAAATTAAAAATGGCGAATAAATTATTACCGTTTCTGAAATAGATGGATGACATTATTTGCATGTGCAGAGTGAGACATCTGCCATTGGATACTATCTGGTAACCGTAATCATTACAAATATGTAAAAAATATAACACATTATGTTTATTCAATAAATTACATATATACAAACATTTGAAATCAGTGCTGATTATTAGCCATCTCACTAGGTGTGAATAGATAGAGATAGATTTTGAGATTACAATTAGCATTTTCTGTTTTAAACATTACACCTTTTTACAAAAACAATATAAATAAATCATAATCTCGTTGCGAGGGCTTTTGTAATTATAATTGTTATATTTATTTTCACAATGTTTTCGGAAAATGTCATTATACATTAAAAAAAAGAAAAAAAAGAACTAAGTTGAATTTTTTGTGGGAAGTCTCAAGCATCACCTAAGTATAGTCTTAAAATCGGAAATCAAAACACGATAATAGGTGTCATTATAAGGCTGCCGTATCTGCGCCACAACCACCGGAAGCGGGATGTCATCTCGTCTCAGAGCTCTACAGAAGGTATAAAGCCCCGGGGCTGCAAGGCAGTTATTACGCCCCTGGTTTTTGCCTACATTATTAGCATACACGTGCCTTTGCGAATGAGAGGGAAATGGGTGTCGGGTGTGGGGCGATGTTCGTAATAATATATATATATTTTCGTATCACCGTGCAGGATACTTTGTTCGGGCTTGTCATGAAAATAAATGGTAGTTTCAAATGGTGATATTACATCCAACTCAGCTACGAAACCACTTACAATGGCGTTGATGAGTCTTTGTCCATATAAAATACATGCCTACATATTGCGGAACCCGTGGAAGGGTGACAAGAACTTTTTTCTATTGGTTCAAAATGTACGGTTTAAAAAATCAAAACAATGTTTTTGACACAACTCGCTCCTGAACGAAATTCCGTACTTTCTGAACATCATTTTATCTATTTTTTTTTTGATAGAAAGCAGTCGCTTTGTGGTTAGACATATTTAATGAAAATAAAACAATAAATTTGTTTATAACCACGAGATTTATTATTTTTTTACGACCTACCGGTTTCGCTTAACAAGCATCATCAGGGTACAAAATTAAACTGATCAAAAATACATAGTGTGTGTTTATGTATACAAAATAGAGTAAGAAAGAACATAACATATAACAAAAAAATGAGATAGCATGAAATAGAAATCTGACATAATAACAGAGAGAAAGAGACAGAAGTGTACATAATTATGTAAAGTTATTGTTTTATTTTAATCATTTTATCTGTCTTATTCCTCCCTTCTCATTTTTTCTGGCCGTACAATATTTTGAAGGTGGATTCTTAGGTTCTACAGATGAATTGATAAATATATATGCATAATTAGAAAAAAAGTTCCTTGATATATCAAAATGCATTTAATATGTTTCTCATTCTTTTTTTTAAACGACCCATAGCAAGCAACTATATACTTGCACAAAAATGTAACGAAAGTTACATTCTAGGAACAACGTCATCCCCAAAGCGTGTCAGACATCGAAACCCACAGTACATACGTATCCGTCTTACTTAGGTCGTAAAGCAAATTAAATTTTGACTCGCCTTCATTTTCACGTAAAATTGCGCAGTAATTTGTCAAAAGTAACACTCCATAATCACCTGCGCATTTTGGCGTTGCCTAGTTCAAATAAGTAGATACCGTTTATTTAAATATGTATCGATTGTCACCGGACATGTTAAACATAGCGGATGTTATCTAATTTCCCAGCATTACATTGGAGTGAATATTTTGAAAAACTAGTATTTATAAGCATTTTTAATGGATTTGCCAGGTCTTCGGGTGACGAGTGTTCGTCGCATTAACTCCTGGGAGACCGAAACTGTAACTGAATCTCGCGATTTTGCATAAAACATGACCAGATTGCTGCCTTACGGGGAAACTAGGTCTAATAGATTCACATTTTGCACCGGAGAATTGACAATTCCCTGAAGTCATTGTGGGAACCCATTCTGACGGATGGAAAATTGGACTGGCAGGATAGTAAGCGATTCGATAAAACCCTGTGAAGCAGATAGTTGGAGAAGCTGTAAGGTAAACAAATTCTTCATTGTTACTCCTACAGTCAATTGATCCTTAAAATAGAAAAGTTTGCTGAGATATTTCAAAACCACGCTTTCCCCAAAATATCGTGTCCGGCATACCGTGAAACCATGGTGGGATTCTTTCTGACTGTATCACCAATATTGAATTGTAATATTTTCCTCGGCTTTTCCATTTATTCATTGTACAAAACAAATTATTTTAGCACCATTAATAAACTAGTTGATTGATTAAAAATGTGGGTAGTCATAATTTTATTTTAACAACGTGTCTAGGGCAAAAAATTATTTATTTTAAAACAATATCGATTTTGATTTACAAAAAAAAACTTGTTTAAACCTTATATATATATTTTATTATAAATATTTTTTAAAATATTTAATTTCCACAAAGAAAATTTGCATTTATTGAAGAAATAATAATTTTATCGTGTAAATAAGTTTTTAAATTGATATGGCAACCTTCAGATCATTTTTAAGAAAGGAGAATATGTTTTCACGTGAATGGAGGAGTTTGGTTATTAAAATGTTTATCAAAAACATTTCAAAATCACAAAATCAGGTAAATCGTGTCATAGTATTACAGGCTGGGAAAATCAATATATTTAGCATATTAATTTAACTACCTTATATGATCAGACTTCTTGTAATAACTTTTTATTTTTATTTAATAAAGTTTTTAATTTTTTATAAGAACTAAAGAAGAGGTAAAATGAATCCATTTAAATTTTAAAAAATGATTAATTAGGCAAGGAAAAAAAAATAACAAAATGCGTAAATTTTTTGTAGGTAGTAATTTAAAAGCCCCTGATTTCTTGGTGTTTTCGAACTTCAAAATCGTTTTTTCCTTAAAGTGAAATGGCTTGATATTTAAATGTCACATAGTATTTAATCTCATAAAACTTTACATTATGAAACTTCCAGGATAATGAGGAAAAAAATGCTTTGAGTCATTTGATTTTTATTGACATTTTAGTATAAGCCTTGCTTACCTGGAAAAAAAACAGCTGGTTGCCTAGATAAATTAGCTCCAGGCATCCGGGCTTTAGATAAAACACAATAATCAATCGTTATTATCACATTATCATGTTCTTGGCCTAGCCATATCGAGAAGGGGAGATTGCAGCCTATATTTAAAAACTGTTGTATCTATTTGCTGAGTATGTATGACAAATTACGTTCTATTCAAGTCTCCGTAATATTTATCAATGGTTTTAATCAGAAATAAAGTGCAAAATATCTTTTTTCTCTGCATATCCTTAATGGGACAATCTTGGAACAGTTCTACTATTTTCTTGATTTCTTTTATATTACCCTCATAAGTAAAAACACAATATCTTCCTTGAGAGTCTCAATACCAGTAGCGTGCAGTATATAATGGCTGAAAAGCCAAAGAGAATTTAAAAGGTAATAGAAAATTTGAACAATTCGACGATTTTTTAAGAAATAGGTACGAACTCGTTCGCTCATTCATTCAGTTGGCCATATCAATCAGCAGAAGATGGCATAAAATGACTGTTTTCAAACATACAATGCATAATTATTTATACTTGAAGCTGAAAATATACACACAATCTATCATTGGTTATAGAGCAATGCATGCCAGTACTCATTACTGTCCACATAAGTAAAAACGCAGTATCTTCCTCGAGAGTCTCATGGAAGATACTGTGTTTTTCTCCGCCATTTTTATCTACATCATATTTCATTTTAGATTTGTTACTATACTATTCAATGAATATAATTTTTTTTCTGTTATTATTGTAATTATTATTATTTCCACTATTTTATTTTTCAATAAGTTTTTAAAATTTTATAATAACTGTTATTATTCATTAAAAAAAACAGTTTATTCATAAGAAGTTCTGTTAGGCAATTATAATTACGGGCGATAGCTGTTTCGTCTTCCGAAGGCATTATCGAATTGTGGAGAAGCCACTTACAAACGATCTATTTATATTATTTCGATATATATTCGATTACTTATAATAAAAGTCAGAATGTTTTAATTTTTTATTACCAAAGCCCTTTTTAATCTCTGATTATTAACATAACACTGTAAAGTTTCCGGGTTATAATGTAATATGTTTTTAAATTTGACTAAATATCGTCAAGATGATTATCATTTGCGTTTCCCAATTGATTTTAATTTGGAAAGAAGGGGTATTGTTTTTCCCTGCATAATTACACTTAATTGTATTACGGGCTATAATTAATCTTGACGTGAACATATCTAGAAGTGTGGAACGGAATATATTCTTCTAAAAGTCATTAAGATGGTTATCAATAGCGTTTCAAAAAATAATTTTATTTCCCAATTATGAACGGCTTGGAAATGGTTTTGAATGCCTAAACAGCTGTCATAGTAATTAATACTTAAATACTTAATAATAACCCTATAAAATATGATTTAAACATTTAATATATATTACACGGAGTTAACAATTAATAGTTCAATGTGTTTTGCGGAAGGCACCATGAAAAAGTTTTTTTACAGTTCCCACAAACTCTTTAGAAGAGTAATAAAAACCCGAAGACGTACATAAAATTGGACCTTGTTTGTTCTACTGACAGTGGCATTGGCATCGTGCTATTTTCTAAGTAGCTACTCCTGCTGTGAGCCGCATGAAGCCGTTCAAAGAAAGCTACAGAATAATGTCTAGTGATGAAATCAAGGAGATTTATTGTACTAATAATATATAAGTTTTAGTGCTTATTATTTATGACCAAACAGTGGCTTAAGTTTATGGACACGGGAAGGGTAGTAAAGTTGTGTTTTATGCGTTTGCCCTACTCTTTGTATGTATCAACGTAGGTTAATCTCCTGTAGGTTGATACTTATTTTTCTGTTTTTGGACGAATTATTTCAACCTGTAGTATACCCTGAGTAGAATCCCACAAGTGTGATGATTTAATGAAACCATTTTAAGAGATCAACCTTATATTTTACTTAATATTTAAATTCATAAGAAGCACCTACTTTTCAAATGAATTTCTAAAAAAAAACTATAATTCCATTATAGTGATCTAGTTATGGATGAGTTCCACAAGAGGACCAATATTTGAAAGCATTTTATGAGATGTCTGGTCTTAGTTTTTTCTTCACAATTTTATATTGGTAACTTGGACAATGAGGTTGTTTCTAAATTTTTATTTGACGAAATTGCACTATGTTTAAAGAGTTAAATAACGACAGTGAAATAAGTTATTTGCTATCTCCAAAAATTACAAAGCTATCAATTTTTAAAGTGAACATGGGTAAAAAGACCGCTCAAAATATTCCTGACGTCATGATACACAATTCAGTACAAATCATAATTTGAATGGCAGTGGGGTATACTGCCGCGCTAGTCATTTAATGTAGCGCGTTGTCACACGCTTATCGGCCGGCCTGCGAGGTTCTCTTAAAATTTCAACATTTTGACGGCTAATATTTTCAGGACTCTTTGGTATTTTCAAAAATTAATGATACATTTGTAAATAACATGAAATGTTGTTAAAGGAGACAACCATATTATCACAATTTATATTAAAAATAATCTACTCGGTAGTTTGATCTTCAAAACTTCAACAATTTGGTAGTTCCCAAGAACGTATTCTATGAAAAGAATACATTTATTACGGATACCAAGAAAGCCAGTATGTTTTCTGGGTTTACTTCAAGTTTTAACACTTTAAATGTTTATTAAACTATTAAACAATATCAAATAAACAACATATTATTAAGTCTTCTTTTATTACACCACAGATAAATTAATTTCAATTAGTACCTTTACTCGTGGTGGAAATGACAATTCGCGTAGATCTTTACCATCAAAACAAAAACAAAAAAACTATTATTTTTTATAACGTCAAAATTTTTTGCTGAATATTTTTTGTAAAAATATTTTTTAATCAGTAGATACTTTTCAGTTCCACCATATGGTATATCGTTTGAGAGAGGGTTAATGTTTCCTTTTGACAAAAAATACCTTTATGAAATTCTGGCGGTTTATCATGGCGAGAAATCTTCTATGATTCATCGGTTTTTGGCATTGAGAAAAAAAAACTAACAGAAGAAACGGTTAATAAAGTACACTACGACAGGCCTAATAGTTTTTGGTCGATACCTCACAAAACATTTTCAATAGGGAGTAAAAGAAAATCTATTAATCTCATCAATATATTTATGTGCTTTAGTGTATAAACAAAGATAAGTTTGAAAATATTTTGTTTTAGCCATTTAATTGATTATAACTGTTTAGGAAGAACTATTTCCGAGACAAACCAAAAGTTTAGGTAACAACAAACAGAAGAATTTGGATCAGTAATTTATACTATGCCATTTTTTGTGAAAAATGACCTCAAGTTACTCAGACAAGGGGATAGGTAAGAGGTATGCCCAAGTTAAAAGTGCAGTTGGTAGTTTTTATACAATTTTACATACGACAATTACCCATCTGAAGTTGTAGGGTTTCGCATATAAAAAACTATTTGTAGACTGTAAATGACAACAATAATAATGATAACTTTGGTTGATTGTAGCGAGGGTTAGTTTTAAGGTTTAAAAGGTATTAGGATAACCAAACACTTACCGAAATGTAGGGGCCGAACATGCACCTTCAAAGTTGTTTTTTCTTTCCTCCAACAAAAGAGGACTCCAAATAATTACTGTCAGATCACCGAGTGTTTCATTTTTCAAAACAGTTGGGTTTGGTTTAGGAAGGTAAGGACTGGATAAATAGCATTCAAAGTAGAAACCAAATACATTATAAACATTAGTGATAATTTAAGGGGAACTGAAGATTTTCATTTCTACTTTAAACATATAAATTTGCAGACTTTTAAAGTTCCTTCGTGTACGTAAATATATGAAAAGCAAATTTTTCTCGTCGACTCGTACAAGCTAGTTTTTTTCGAAATATTTTTCTACTTGTATATAAATTGAGTTTATCAATTTTTACCTACTTTAAGGAAATAAGTTTATTAAAACCTTGTGAAAGCAAGTTTATTCCCGTGAAACTGTATTTACATTAATATTTTGAACATAATATACATTTATTTTACCTACATATCTCAAGAGACGCAGTAAAACCTATTATTCAACATAAATCTTCTTCGAAACCACTCGAGAATTGAAATGTACGGAAGTTTGTTCAGAACAACAGTACATTATTATTTTTAAACTGGAATATATTTCGGTCCGCGTAAACACATCTTTGTAAGCAAATATAATGACTTACAGATTTTTCCAGTGTACGTAAGTATTTTTTTTCCTTAATTTGTCTTTGTTCTGGCTGAAAACGTTAATTCCAAGTAAATATCTGCTAGAATAGGAACGATATAAGTAATGTACTGTGGGTATTGAATAAATTTTTGGAGTGGCTACCGAGAAATGGGTGCTTTTTTCCTAGAGGGTGACATTGGACTGAAATCTCTAAAAGATTGAATATCGTTATTCAACTTGCAGCAATATGGTATATCGGCACGTGTGACCTCCAACGTCGATAAAAAAAACATTGGTTCTAGTTATCTTTTATGGGAAACTTTTTTTTTATAATAGTAGTCTAGACTTTAGTTCAAATGACATTACTGCTTATTTTTTGAAGGATTACAACCCTTTTAGTCATATTCAAAAGATAATTAAATTTAACATATATATATAAAGCCTTTCAGTATAAAACAAACACATTCTCAAACTAAAGGTTGTGAATAATATTTAACTAAAAAAAACAATTTTTCCAAATTTATTTATAATCAAGGTCTTCGACCGGTCAGTAGCTGAGTTAGCATTGTGTCGGGGTTTCATCAATACGTCACGAGTTCAATATCTCGGCTGGCTAAATCCATCCTTACGACACAAGCAACATCTTTCGCTTACTCTGATGGTCAGTAAGAGATTTCCAATTATTCTCAGGTTATTTATTCGTAACCTGGGAACGCGTGTCTTTCTTTAAAAATGAATTCGAAGAATATGCCTCATATAACATCACGTTAAATGCTTCTTTTTTTAAAACTCTTTTCAAATGAGCATGTTTTTATAGATACGATTATTTATATATATATTTATTTGTTATTGAAAATATTTTATTAAAATTTTTATGTGTGACTCGTCATTTTGCACCCCTTGTTTTAGACGGCAACATTGTTTTTACAGTTACTCCACACATAAGGCCTTGAGTGAAATTATTCCCCTCAAGGCCAATGTCATCTTTGAGGATGCTGTGAGGACGGTATTTTTGAGGATGATGTGAGGACCGAACGATGGTAAAACACCATCCAATTTAAAATTGATTAAAGTGACGTCATTTTGCACCCTTTGTTTTAGACGGTAACATTGTTTTTACAGTTACTCCACACACGACGCCTTGAGAGAAATAATTCCCCTCAAGGCCAATGTCATCTTTGAGGATGCTGTGAGGACGGTCTTTTTGAGGATGATGTGAGGACCGAACGATGGTAAAACACCATCTAATTTAAAATTGGGTGAGTTTAAATAAAATCGTATAAGTCATTGCAATGCGGCTTAACCACAGTTTGAAAATGGCCTTTTACGTCGAAACAGCTGCCACAATAATAAAAAAAATGCTTTCAGAACTTGATAATAATATTATTAAATTTTATTTACATATAAAAAAAAATGGAGATCTACGAATTAATCTCAAAAACAATTAACAAATATTACCATATTTAGAAATTTTAAATAATATAATTAGTGTACATTTTCAGAAGTGAGTATTTGACAGTCCAAATAAAATTATAGAAACATGATAGGTTTTGAAGTTTCGCTGCATTTTTACGTATGTTGAAGTGCTGCAACCATTTAACTGTTCATTGTGTTTAAATGATGTTGCGATTTGACAAATACTTAAAAAGGGGGTTGTGTCTCGTAAAAGGTTGGAAACCTGAGGTTTAAATTAAAAAAAACGAAAACATAAATATTCTCGGAATCATTTACATTCAGAAGATGAGACTACAAAGCACATCGGGTTTAATAAAATGTGTATATCTTGGTACCAGGGCAACAATATTGTAGCGAATAAATAACATTAAATTAAATTTTTTGTGATACCGGTATATTTCAAAGAATTCAAAGGGGATATAATCTTTTTACTTACTTTTTGATGGTAATATTATATTTTATTTTATTACCTTAAGGATTAAGGGTTTTAATTTAAAAAAAGGGAAGTTTATAAAGGTAATTCGAGAAATTTTGAAAAATGACAATAATCTTTTTGGGTCAAAACACCCCGTCTAAACCAAATCTATATACATAAAAATGAATGTTTATCTGTCTGTCGTCAATTTTCTCGATAAAATATTGTACCGATTTCGCTAAAAATAGTACAGTTTGTTCTCATTAGTAACGGGAAGGTTTAGAAGGTTTAGGTAGTTTGAAGAAAATCCAATATGTAAAACTTTTGCTACATATAGCGTTTTAAAGTTAGTATGAAAAACATTGAAGTCGCCATGTTGTATTAAGGTTGTCCCATAGATACGCTTCAAAGAAAGGTTTATTTGGGCAGAATATTTTCAAAATAGAAAACATAAGTACGTATATATTTAAGAACTTTATTATTTAGATATATTTTGAAAAAAAAAATTTTTTGGAATGAAAAAATTTTTTCAAATTAATGTTTCTTTGTTTAGATATAGTAATAGTCGTCACAGTGCATCACTTTCGCTGTCAAATCAATTATGGGACAAAAACAACAAGTAAGAATTCATAACTTCAAAATCATATTCCAAAAAAATAGATAATCCCGAGCAAGGCTGGGTACACATCAGCTACTTATATATATATATATATATATAAATTTATGTTTCTCCGCATTTAAAGAGACGATTTAATGTATATACCATAAAGCAGAAATCTCATTGTGCGAAGTATGAAAATTGATCACTATTTTAACGGCAACGTCATTCCTATGATAAGTTTAGAAGCTTTGAAATATTAATACTGATGTCAAATAGTAAGACTAGATGCAATAATTACTGACGAGGGAAGCTTTGCTTCCGAAACACGTTGACATTTATATACTAAACAGTGGTATAAACAAAGAATTTCACATTAATTTAATTAATAATGACGCCACAAAACAATTACCTACTGATTTATTGAAGAAAGAATTAAATAACGTTTAAAAATACGACTCTTTTTAAATTATACACTCGAAGATAATAATACAAATTAAACAATGTCAATAAACAAAATAAAAATTAAAATTCTATTTCATATTTAGGAACCGCTAACGTAGCACATGACACTCTTGAATAAAAAATAAAAAAATATTAATTAGAATAACACATAACGACTAGTTTTCGTTGGTCCTGAACCTTCATTAGGGTTATTAAATACACGTCGAAACCGGTTGGTTTAAAAAAATTTTTTTAAGGTAACTCCACACAGGAGACCCTGAAGGAAATAATTTCCCTCAAGGCATGCTGTGTGGAGGGTCTTTTAGAGGATAGGAAGAAGTGAACTTGGGTCCTGAAGAGACCCATGTTGTAGGATGGAGGAAACACAGGCCGGCAGATCATTCCACAGCCGAACTGTTGAACACAGGAACGAGTCATAAAAGCGACCCGTTCTCATGTGACAAATGTCTACTGCGTGCAAATGTTGGGCACGCGTTTGGCGTGTGAATATATATTCTAATAAAGTGGTATCAAACAAAATATTTTTGATTAAAATAATAATTTTGTTTAACCACAGAGTGATTGCTTCTTGGGAAAAAAAACTTTATAATACATGAATACATTGTGAAAATTCTTACATTATGCGATGTAAAAATCACGTAGGTAAAAAAAAAAATTCCGCAGCCGGATTTGCGAACTACGTGACCTTTCGCTATTTGGACGTCTGCTTTAAGCCACGTAAACTGTCGAAAACATTGAATACATGAATATTCAAATAATTACAGTGTTTGTTTGCTAGAGACCCACTCCTTTATTTATTATTAAAGGTTATTATAAACACTATATCTCAGTTATCTGGTGACTGGTTGTTTATTTTTCCCGCTTAGCGTTTAGTCATATTGTTTTTTTTTAAATAAACTAACTCACTTGCCGTTTCCTCGTCTAGCGAGGATAGACCGCCGCATAACTTTGGTTTGGCACACCTTTATTTAATCACATTCGTACATCGTCCCACATTTAATTCTGACTCTTGACATGACCCGACTCAAGTACTTGATTCACTTGATCGTGCCATCATTTTTAATGTTAAAGAATATTGTAAAGAGAAATGTTAACAAACACATTTCCAGGTTTTCACAAAACGTTCCTAACTTTTCTTCCTTCCACTTGATATTTTATATTATTACCATACTTCTTTCTCCATCTCATCAGCTCTACTTGGTCGCACAATTCATATGTTCATTTCTCAATGTGTTACCATCCTTAGTTAATCCATGATTTAGATCCATAAATAACCGCATTTTAGACGCTAAAAAGCGTTCTTCTCTCATATTCATGCAAAACGTTGTTGTTGGTTAGTCTGTGTTCAGACCGAGTTATCCCCTGAACTCTTCCTCAAAGGCTGCAACGCCAGGTTAGAACCTACCACTATGTATATATTTACATTGAATTAACCACAACATATTCCAGGTAATGTTTTGTCCTGTAGTCCTGCTACCCGTGAGCAGGTCAGTCGAAAAGCATCCCATCCCTAACCGGGCGCCAGCAAGTGTGGTCAAAGCCTAACGCCCCGACAGAGAGGCAAGGCCCTATTTACATCATGCCACGTTGACGTTACGGAGAAACACAACAGGTCCCGGTCAATATAGACGGATGAACACACGATTGAGTTGTTTTGCGGAGTAAATGAACCAAGCTAGTCAAATTATTAAACAAAAACCCCGTCTGTGGTTCTTTCCGTACCCGTAGTACCAATTTTATCCTATTTTTTAATATTCGCAACCCCGTAGAGCTACTGAGACTTTAGTTTTTCTCTTTTGAGGGAATGTTGTGAGGCTGAAGAAGAGAGGGATAAGATAAGGAAAGGATGGTATAGAAGCATTAACAAATGACAACCTAATAATTACTTCCCAGCTTCCATTGACAAAACATAATATATGAGCTATCATTTAAAGTACCCTATCAACATTTTAAAGTTCAAGTGCTTTGATAATATTTTGTAATGAATGAAACAAGATAGATTAGTGTATTTAAAATAATTCAACTATTTCTTCGAAAATGTGTAATTATTTTCTAACGTCATTATTAATATAATTAATAAGAATAACTTTGTTTACAACACTTTTTATATATATAAATATCTACATGTTTCAGAAGCTAAGCTTCCCTCATCAGGATAAACAATATACACTATTTTGTTAATTTCGCAATACTGTTAAGATATCTATACGCTTCATTGGATACTTTAGTACAGTTTGAGATCCGTAAAGGTAATCGGTTTAAATTATATGACAAAAAATACTTTTATTGTTAAAAATAATAAATAAAATATTAAAATTTATATAAAATAACGTACATAAATAAATTTAAAATTAATTTTTAATTTAATGAAATTATCACAATAGTAACATAATACAATAAATGATTATTAATTCTATTATCTTGAATAACCAAGTAAATTTATGGTGTCATCTCTTTCTATAATTATTTAAATATAACTTCTTAAAATACTTACAACAAAATTATTCCGCAATTTTAAAAACAAACGCCTTTCTCACGAAATAAAATATTTGCAATAAACACGATCATTTTGCTGTAAAATGAATATTAGGGGACGGTCGATACCGCGTACGGATGATATTTGTTAAACTATTTTAGACATTCCGCATTACATACCCGCCTCGTCTAGCGTATAGCTATTCATTTATGCGGATTTACCGACGCTTTTATTATTTCAGGTATTACCGATTTATAGAGAGAATTTATTAGAAAATGCTAGAAATTCAAAACATCATATTATATCAGCTTTAAATGATATAAGACAGAAATTTCTAACGAGAAACCTTCAAAAATGAAAATAACTAAATAAATAAATAAATTAAATAATATACTTTATATTCACCACTTTATTAATATAAAAATATTTACATGTTTCCAAAGTGATGCTTTCTTCATTAGGTAAATAAAGCATCGCTTTGGAAACATGTTGATATCTTTATATTAATAAAGTTAAAGATTTATTAATAATGACGCCACAAAGTGAAAACCAATCGTTTGATTAAATTATAACTAAATAACTGCTATAAATAAACACCACTTTCGTTTATCCTAGTTAGTACCACGTTTCTACCGGATTTTCAACCTGTTTGTTTAAAAAAATCCCAGATAACACGGAATAAATACTTCAAAGGTCAATAGCTCATAGTAGAATAAACGTTGCTAGCTGTAAATAGTTGAATACACCTGAAATTTAGCAGACAAGAAAATATCGCAAAATTTTCTTGATAAAGCTATGGCTTGCTATTTGAGAGTTCTGGCTTTTCATCCCATTGAGTGGATACTAATTCATATCACCATAAAGAACCGAAGATTTGACCCTTAGCCAATTCAAACATATTACTGTTTTTATTTTTTTCATAAATCAAATGACCTTTTCATTTCACTTCTTCCAAAACAACCTTGTTCACCTTTGGAGATGGAAATTTTAACACGATTTTATAAAAAAACAGCTTTAAAACTCTCGTGAGTTTTATTTTTGAATTAGTTAACCATACCGCCAGGTTCTATATTATATGACACCAGCATTTTGCTGGGTAGAAAGCTCCTCCGCTAATAGCCTGCGAGGAGTGGGTAATTTGACTTGATTTATTTTTCCCACTCGCCGGTTCCTGTTGTGAAGTTATCGGTGAACATTTCAATTTAAACTCGTGCTCCAATTAATTTCTCACAAAGGAATTTCTCGAAAGCTCGCAGGAACTACTGTTCCATGTAAATCATAACGTGGGCTAGATTATATAAATACGTAGGATGCAATGGAATTATGTATTTTAAAGATCTTTATTAGACTAACGACAACTTATTGAAAATATTTTAGAGACCGATGGTACCGATGCCTAATAGTAATCTTCCTTTAAATTATCACAAAGGAGTAAGATTTTTCTTACTTTCTCCCCATGCGTTCCGCTTTAAACCGAGGTATAGTTAAAACTTGGGATTAGCCAATATTATATTCAACCATTGAAGAAGTTAATATGAATAAATCTAAAATTGAACATGAAACAGAAAAAGACACAGAAAATAAAAAAGCTATCAGTTGCATCTAGGAATCGAACCCAGGGAGACCGGTATGATAGAGGTCCTGAGTTTGATTCCCAGATGCGACTGATACATTTTTATTTTCCGTTTTTTTTTGTTTCATGATTCATTTAGGATATGTTAATTTTATCTTCTTGAATGACTTAATATTAAAATGAGGTAAATAAGCTTCAATAAGTTTTTCCAATGAATTGAAAATTTGTATTTATGTAAAATACTGTATTTTCAACGTTGTTCTCTTATTTACAATAATTATTATTCATTGATACATTTTGAACTATTTAATAATTCTGTTCAAATGTTAATCATTCCGTACCGTTCATATATTTAAAATTACAAGTATTTTAGATTTTTTTCCTCTATATCGTCAGCAAATAATAATTTGCGATTTTGGTTTCCAATTGCTGGCATTACTGGCTTTGCCCGCTACACATTAATTGGTTTGTGGCTACTCGTTCAAGCGTTAGCCATGTTTATATTTTGAAATATATTTTTTGTATTTAATCTTGATATATTGCGCCCCATAATTTATTTTTTAACGTTTGTTTTGATGGTGTGGTTTGATTGTTTGATTTTAAAAATATTATTTTTTTATTTTATTAAATTGTCGAACGTTTTGCATACAGTTTGTGATTTGTGATTTTACGTAAAACACGCTCTTTGAGACCTAATGTTCTTTCAAATGAACGTAGCAATATCTTCTAAAGCAGTGCTCCGCAACCGGTGTGCCGTGAGCCGAATACAGGTGTGCCGCGGTCAAATGCAATGTACGAAAATTTATTGTAAAATTCAATATAATACCTATATATTTTAACTTTTGGTGTGCCGCGGAATTCTAGGAAGAATTTTGGTGTGCCGTAGATGAGAAAAGGTTGCGGAGCACTGTTCTAAAGTATTGAAAAAATAAAACAAAGATTTTCAATTAATCGTACAAAGAATGATCGAGCGTCAAATATATCTCATAACTCCCACTTTTAATTCAGGTCTGAAAGCGTTGAAACTATACAATAAGTTTTAAATAACTATACATTTGCAAAAACTTAGTTTTAACTATACCCACCCCTACCTAATCAATCCAGTCTTATATTCACCAATATTATTAGCGTCCCTCTGACGGGTTATTCAAGTATTACATAAAATAACAAGCGTTTTTTTTTGTTCAAAGTCATATGAATTTTGAGAAAATACATTGTTACTAACCCTCTACAGTTATTTTGCCTTTATGAAAACACTGTCAATTTTAAGAATTTAATTGACTTTATAATGGTTTTTAAAGCTTAACAAATAGAAGGATCGTTAGCTGTTTTAACAAAGATATTTGAAATTGGGAAGCGCCAATTAAATCTAATAATGAAAACTTCATATATTAATTCCCTTTGTCATTATTGATGTCTAGAGGTCACAAACCTATGTGAATATACGATTCAATTATACTTACATAATTAAATCTCATGTACATACATTGAATTTTGGATTGAATTTCTCTTTTATTTTCATGTACTGACTTATTTTCAACATATGTATCGTCCCATTAAAGGTAAAAGTTATAATGGCACTTAATGAGTTTTACTTCTAAAGGGACGATATTAGCTCATCTATTCAGTTAAAAAGATATCTTTTAGAATCGATGGTCATTATTTGAAATGTGTCATTCGGCAATCAATATCGCATATATGACAATTTTTACAAAAGTGATGTTTTAATTCGTATCATTCTCGCCGTGTATGCATCCACAAAATCCCAAAAAATGTTCGTTCTTATGGAAAATATTTAAAATATTGCGTATGTGAGTTTTATGGACAAAATCGCCAATATGTTGTGGATTTTTCTCTTTCCTGAACAATTTTTTTCATAAACAATAATTATTAGCCTGAAACACTCATCCAAATTGAAAAAACCTTCCGAGCAAAGATAAATGTCGCCGGCAGGACTCGAACCCACACCCTTCTAATATCGGTCAGATGCTCTACCATTGAGCTACGTCGGCTTTGAGTTCGTGGGTTCGAGTCACCGCCACTATTCTTTCTCGGAAGGTTTCAATTTATGATGTTAACAACCATATTGTTATAAAAAATAATTGTTACCCTTTGCGCTATGCACAAAAATCTTGTCTTAAAAAAAAAAAAAACTTTAGTTTATCAATTAATTTTTTTCATGTTGCTTATGCGGTATTGCTGGACCATGCATGACCGTTTTTATTAAACAAATCCAATTACTTATCTCTCAGTCTTCTCTTCATCAATTTTTCTATCACATCACTTAAGTCATCCTTCTATAAACATTTTGTAAAACATTTATCCTTCTTGAGCTCTCACGATAATAAATCATAACTTCGTGGAAGAAAAGATATGCGCATTTATTTCTCAAATGTTGACTGTAAAATTAAGTTAACATGAATAAAGATTAACGGTGGTTCGAAATATTCGCACTGTGGGCGTTATTTAAGCCGCAATTTGCATTTTAGGTTAAAACTTGCTGTCTTAATTTTGTTTGGTTTTATAAAAGTGATTCGTTAACGTCGTGTTTTGGGACCACAGTTCTGAAGACTTTTTTTTGGCCAAATCACCCTCGCTGAGAGTAATTACAGTTTAGTTGTTGTATGTAAATAATGAAAATTACAAAAAAACAACTTAATAATAATAAAAATTATAAATTTAATTAAATTTAAATTTAATCATTAGAGATAATATTCACATCTCTCAAAATGAAACATGAAACCGAAAAAACCCAGAAAAGAAAAAGATAACGATAGCAATTGGGACTAGAATGATCTACCAAGGTTCCGGATAGACCACGTAGTCCTGGGTTTGACTAGTTAACATTATTTTCAACGATTAAAAATAAATTAAAATAAGGTTTAAAAACTTCAATAAATTATTCCTAAAATTATATAATAATAACAGTTAATCACTGAAGAAGAAAATATATTTTCAACAACTTTTACTGAAAATACGAACCAGATAGAAATAGAAAATTTAAAGTTAACAGTCGTAAGTAAGACATGAACTCAGATCCTCTAATTTTACCGCGACCAACGTATTTAACAACGGAGCGATTGAGACCGAGGTGATTTTTCACAAAAACGGCGCTATACAAATCATCCAATTATTATTATTATTAAATTCGGTAATTTTTATCGATATTAAATGCCTATTTTGAATTATTATCATTATTTACCAAATAAACGTAAAATTACTTTGTGGTTTCATTATTAATAAAATTAATAATAAATATTTTCTATAAACCACTGTTTAATACATATATATATATATATCAATATCTTTCGGAAGCGTAGCTTCCCTCATTAGGATACACAGTATACCAAGAAAATAAAATAAAATTAAGAAAAAAAGTAGATATTTATATGATAAACAGCGGTATACAAACAATATGTATTATATTTCTACTAGTTTCAATTAATTCCACATTATTTTGACCGTCATCTTTTAAGATTCTTATCTTTTGTCCTTGCGACTATTATTTTGTTATTTTGTGTATCTGTTTCAAATTTTCATTAAGAGATATTGATAATATATTATCTTCTTCGATGATTAAGTATTACACTAGGGTTTATAAGTTAATGCACATGAATTTATTAATAGTAGTTTTAATAAATGAAAGAATTACTTCGTTTAAACTACTGTTTTATTATATAAATATCTACATGTTTCAGGAGCAAAGCTTCCCTCATTAAGATAAATAATCTACATAAACAGTACACTGTTTATTCTGATGAGGGGAGCTGTGCTTCTGAAACACGTAGATATTTATTCATAAAAAAACAATTGTTTAAAAAAGTAATTCTTATTGATTTATTAATTATGACGCGATAAAGTAATTACGTATCTTTTGAAGAAATACAAGTTTTATTCCAGAAGATACGCAGGGGTCCATACAATGCAGTAATATAAGAAAAACCTAATATAAGAAAAAAAAAAGAGAAATATGCCTATAATGTAACAAAATATGAAAAATAGCAAAATAAAGGCGTTAATTAAAAAATAAAAAAATATATGGCGAATATTTGAGGTTCTCCCGTCTTCAGAAGGCCATTGAGGGACTCCCATAAAGCAAGATACCAATATAAAACTGATTTTCACGAGCTTAAAGCAGGCTTTACTCATTTTCCGTATTAATCTTAATCTTTACCCGAAGTGCAGAAAAAAGTAAATTATTGTCTGAAGCATCAAAATATACCGATTAATTAGTTCACGCCTTGATATAATTTCATACCTCCTATCTGTCTGTAATTTCTTGCTCGAAACGTAATCCACACGTTGAGTTATTAAGCTTTGAAACACCCATATAAAAACACCTTTCGGATAAAATTTGGAACTCAAAAGTTTAGCTATCCTTTTAAATGAAAATTAAAAACGTGGAACGTCGAAACGTACTCCGATATCAAATTCAGTTTCAGTGTTTTGCCCCGAAACTGATAAAAAAGGGGGATCCTCGATAAATCAACACACGTATGAATCATTTCCTTTTAGTAAAAAATCTAACCTAACTAAGAAAATATTTAAAAATAAATTAGATTAGATTAGGTTTTCGGGATAGTTTTTTTTTTGTTCTACTTTATATCACTTTTAAAAACAGTGCAAATTCATAAGTGTGTTGATTTATCCGATCACCGAAAAAGACATGTACTCAAAAGATATGCAACATAATACAATCAGTACGAAATATAGTATTTTATCCATAATATACAAACGGTCGAAAAATATTAAATTTTTACGGATAAGTGCTTTTTGTGACAAAAAGAGAGGGCATAACGAATTTGAATATTTTATTAGACATCCTCTGATTTTCTGACGAATCGGAAAGCGTATCAAAAAATGTTTTATTAATGTGTTTAAACTCGCATGGTAATATGAAAAAAAATCATATCGCTTGTAGAACAAAGGAGTTTTGAACAAACTCTTCGCCAGTCGTTTCATTGTTCCATATTATGTTGGTATTTGTTAAATTTCAATACCGTAATCTGTGTGAAAATGCGTGAAACGTAAACACAAACATTTTTTTCTAGGTCTTATTATTTCCTGGTCAGCTTTTATTTTTAATGTTTTTTTTTAATCAGACCATGTTCAGGAATTTAACCCTCTCATATTGTTAAACAGTGATTTGCCTAAAATTATTTACGTGAATTGATATATTGTAATGAAATATAAAAGAAAATGGATAAAAACAAGAGCAAAATATTATGCCAGATATTCCATGGATATAAAGACGTCCATTTGGTCAAACTTGAAGAAGCTAGGTAACAGATGCAGAAGTTGTGCAAATAGAAACTAGGCCTCCAATGAAACAAGTCTACCGAATCAAATTAAATAAAGTATTTCATTTTATTAGAGTATTTTATTTTTTTAATCTTGTGACAGCTGTTTCGGCGTACAAGGTAATTTACAAACTGTTAACTGATAACATTGTAAAAATTGATTTACTTTATATTATTTAAAAGAATAAATAAGATAAAAAAATGAATAAAACAATTAATAAGGCTACCGAAGTAACGCAAGATAGGGATGGCTGGAACACTTCAACGAAGTATTGGAGTCCCAGCATTATGTACTATGAAAGCATCTAGTTTTTCACCGTAGACAAAACTAGGATAATAGATGTAAAGGCCATGCGAAGAGAAACTGAAGTAACAAAATATAACGACGCACGGAAGCAGCTTTTCAAAGTAACGAATCTCCGACTATACCAGAAAAAAGCGATGAAAATTATGTTTGTTTAATTTTAAAAATTCCTGCCTCGGCAGGCCTGCTTAGTGGATGGTGATTAACCTAATAAAATTGCTTGTTTATTATACGTAAAAAATCTAATTAAACAATTGAAGGCCTTCTCGAGAAATTTGAGACGTCACTGTGCTGAATACTGGACGGAAACCTTCTCCCGTCTCCTTCACTTAGGAATTTTAATCAAGTTTCTGCCTCGGCATTTAACAAGCGGTGATGATCTTACACGTGTCATACGTAACCGGTACGTACCTTTCTACTTCAATAATTGCGGTATCTGGAGTAGGTACGTTGGGCTCTAATGTCATTAATGACTAATTTGTTATTTATTGAATTAGGCATTACATTAGACAAGACACTAGTTAAAGTCCTTAAATACATTTTTCTTACACCCTGTAGGGCTTTTGAACAGTAATGCACAAGACTTCTTTCTTGATACTTTCCTACATTCATTTTCCCTATCTACTTCCCCATCCCTATTCTATTTAGCATCAACTTCCCCAAATAAGGAACTCCAGTTATAAACATTATGACTTTAAAAAAATATATTCATGTGTGCAGCGCAGCAAACGCCGATTCCGAATATATAAGTTTTATTACAGGTACATAGTTATATGGTGGATCTATAAATCGTTATTTTGAATTGAATAAAAACTCATCTCATCAAAACCCCCTGTTATTGTACCACTGCATTCGGAACGTCTGACGTCACGGGTATCGGACGCTCGTCTTCTGGTTTTGGATTTATATGGAAATTTTTATTTGTCGGTTTTGGTTCTTATTTTAAATACGTATTATTTTAAGTTGGAGGATTTTAAATTTAATTCAGATCACTTTACTATATTATTTTTGATCAATATATACATTAAAAAAGAATTAACAATATTCATTGGCGACCAATTGCCACTAAGAATATTAGGATAATGTAAATACCAATTCAATCATTATTCTCGAATTAAAGTTTTGAAAAAGGTAGACACTTGTTATTACTTATATTGAGTTGTGGTTTACAATTAAAATAATCTAAAATTACATACGGTAAAGCTTATCCTTGTTTGGAGATTTGACATTCTAACTCCAAAACCGACCGGCCATAAATAGTAGCGTTTTGTCTTTGAAAATTTGAAATCTTGAAAATAATTTGAACTATGAAAATTAACTACAGGAAAAATAAAATATGCTGGTATTTAAGTTAGAACGTATGTATTGATTAATAAAATGGACTGAAGTTACTTATTGTGGGTACGATAACTTACTGGCAGTTGGAAATCTCTTGTGCGGTATTAACTTAGTTTAAAAAATATTTTATTAGTAAAGCACCCGAGAAAATGGTTATTGCTGCAACTGGTTTATGAATGCGGGGATCTTCCACTATCTAAGTGTCTAAGTAACGGCACTAGCCACCGAGTTATATTAGTATGAATGCGGGGATCTTCCACTATCTAAGTGTCTAAGTAACGGCACTAGCCACCGAGTTATATTAGTACGGGTAATTTAGACTAAAAATGTATGAAATAAATGACGAAATTGGTACATTCATGAAAATTTGGTCATTCATTCATACTGGCAGTAGAAATGAAAATTCAGTAATCTTCACTGAAAATCTAGCATATATCATCGAGTATAGTTTATATCGACTTGGAAATGATGTTTTTCGATTCACCGCTGATAAAACCATAGTAAGCGATACCTCAATTGACCTAGCTGTGAAACATGAATTTAAAAAATCGCCTCTTCCCCCTCCCCAAAGAGGATTTTTCCATCACATTAATTTGGGCGATCTTCAATTCTACTGCCAATGTGAATGTATGGCCAAAGTGTCATGAATGTAGCAATTTTGTCATTTTAAAACCTTATTTTGCCTGTACTATATAAGCACCCTTTAGACCACTAATTTTCTTTAAATAATAAAAATATTTTGAAATGTCATTAGCGAAATAACTTACGAAACAATTGGCCATTTCAATTCAGGGGTAAGAATATAAATATGATGGACCACCACACACGCCTGCCTTGAATCGCACCCTTGATTAATTCACATTCTTTCATCGTCTTAAACATACACTTCGGTTATGCAAACTCTTGAAATAATTCAACTCGAGTATTCCACTCGATCGTGCAAGATCTTTTTCTGGCATTCCCGACTTTTTTCTATTTCCCCACTTATTTTATTATGCACACATTTCTATCATTCATTCGTTATCAAATAATTTTTCCCCTTGAGGCCTTATATACTAAAAAAATCATTCCTCATTATAAAATATTCAGAAGAACTGGAAATTAGAAAACACTAAAATATTAATTCTAGCAAGTTAATTTATCGTATAGCCCTCTTTTAAATATTTTTCAAGTGAATCGCTTTGTTCCTCAAGAAAACCACCTAAATATTCATGAAAGTCTAACATTATTTTGCATCTCGGTTCATTCAGTCTTAATATATTCCAGATGAAGGAATTTTTTTTTTAAATTTTGTGTTAGAACTTACAAAATATATTTTTATTATAAATATAAAGAAACAAATATAAATAAATAATTTTATTAGAAATATAAAGAAATAAATATAAATAAAAGAAAATTGCTAACAGTATGGAAGATCTACAGTTCCTCGTATCTATGATGAACGAAGTATGTATGAAGAATGAGCTAATGATGAATGTAAATAAATCCAAAGTCATGGTGTTTGAAAGAGCTAGCAGTCCACAATGGAGTGCTGATACCAACCTTGATGTATGGCAGTGAGGCATGGAACTGGCAGAGGAAGGATGAAAGTAGACTGAATACTGTAGAAATGAGATCTCTGAGACGAATGTGTGGTAAAACCATCTATGATCGAGTGAAAAATGTTGCGATTCGTAAAGAATGCAAGGCTGTGATGTAAGCGTTGTGAGCAAGATTAAGAAAGGCACGCTTAGATGGTTTGGGCATATGGATCGAATGAACAAAGAAAGGAGTGTAAGGAGAATATATGACGCGAATGTGAATGGAAGAAGAAGCCGGGGTCGCCCGAGGAAGACATGGCACGATCAAGTGAATCAAATACTCGAGTCGGGCCATGTCAGAAGTCGAAATAACAGAAGAGAATGTATGAGGCGTTGTATGAATGTGAATGAAGCAAGAAGTGTATGCCAAGATCGAGTTGTTTGGCGGTCCGTCCTCTCTGTCTACCCCTGCGGGGAAACGGCGTGATGGTTAGTTAGTTAGTTAGTTAGTTATAAAGAAAATAGCAAGGTATTATTAATAAAATAATGATAGTTATTGTTACAAAAATGTATGTTAAAAATATTATAAATGTAGTTATTAATGTGTAAATAAATTTAAGACATAGATTAAAAAATAATGACTATTAACATCTTTTCTATATTTCAAATTTATCTAATTGTAAATCAGTCTTATTCATATGTAACATTTAAAAAATATTATTTATCTCAAAACAATGATTTGTTTCAAAAATATGGTTTGCAAATTCAGAATAACGAAGTAACAAGAAACGGGTATTAAAAATCATATACGAATACGATGTGAGAACTCTGTTACATAGTCAAAGAGCTTAGCAGAAATATAAAACATATATATATATACAAATATCAATCTCTTGTTTTTTCGTAGGGAATAGAAGTGGAAACATTTTCCGTTATGAATAACCAAATGGATTATTATTTAATATTAGGTACTATGGGACTCGAAAGCATTCAATAAGAAAACGGAGAGTAATAATATGGAAAGGTCTACGGCGGATGATCCAGCCGATGTAGGCTACCTTCTTCGATCAATACGCAGAATCTCTTACATGAATTTAAATCCACGAGTATCGGGCAGTTTGACCTGACGACCATTAGATTATGTAAAATAAAAACAGAATCTCGATTTCTAGTGTTACCCATGAAAAAATATGATTTTTACTTTTATTTGGTTATTTTTACGGGTTTCATGGTAAGTTAAGTCGGAGATCTTCAAACTGGAATCCTGCAGTAACGTAAATAAATGTTTACTATTATTGCATGCACGATTTAGATTTTTTTTAAGGAGGAATCAATTATTATTGACACTCTTGTTAAATACCATAATGCTAATCGTATTTTTTTAATGAAAATAAATTCTTTTGTCTAAACCACCCATTTAACAAATAAATACCTACATGTTTCAAAACCACTGATTTCTAGGATTTTTCAAATGTTAGTACCGCACTGTGCCAACTGGTCCCAACCGTCTGGGGCCAGTGGGACTATGGCATCTCCGATTTGGGTATATTGTGAGGCTGAAGGTTATGGGGATAGGAAGGAAATAGGAAATAGGAAAAAGGAAGGTGAAAAGTACCTGGCTATTCAGATCTGGTTACCAAAGGCGGATAAAGCCGTTTCAAGCAACGTTTCGATTCTGAACGGTGGTCTTTCACCAGGGAGATACTGAGAGTATCTACAACTCAACCACGTAGGCCGTCAGGATACAACATATATGCATATATTATTTGTATACATTCTATCGTGTTTATGAAACCATTGGTTTTGAAACATGTAGATATTTATTTATTAAAATATTGGTTTAAACAAACACTTTTATCTTATTAAATACGATTTGTTTTTTAAGAAACTATTAAACAAATAATATATAAATATAACAAAGTGTAAAAATAATTTAGCTATTCCTCACCATAAAGAAGTAGCTAAATTCCCTCACTTTGGTGAGGGAATTCAGCTCAAATAATAAAATTATGTAAGAAAAATTATATCGTTTATAAAACGGCAGAGAAAAAATATGAATCAGTTCTATAAAATTAGTTTTCAGTTATAGAAATAATATTAATAATGAAAGTAAACACAATATTTGTGTGGATAACAAAAAAAAAAACAAAAAATATTATAATAACAAATTAAGAACCATTACAGTAGTTTGAAGTAAAGAATTAATGAATATTTTCAATGGTTGGATTTAGTTACCTGATGAAATAAAAAAATAAAAAAAGTATTAAAACTAAACAGTTAAAAATATATATTGAGAACTTGGCTAGCTGAAAGAAGTTATTTGTATTAGATAATATTATTTTATGTACGATTTATCGTTGTCATTGATATTTTAATAATATTTATATATAAATAATTCCCCACTCATCCAAATTGAAAAAAACCTTCCGAGAAAAGATAAATGTCGCGTCGGCGACATTTATCGACATTTTTTTTTAAAATTTGGATGAGTGTTTCAGGCTAATAATTATTGTTTATAAAAATAATTGTTACCCTTTGCGCTATGCACAAAAATCTTGTCTTAAAAACTTTAGTTTATCGATTAATACATACTTTTTGATAGTTTGTCTAACCGGGGCATGTTGTTCAAAAGCTTATACTAAATTTACGATCAATGTAAAGTTACAATATGTCTATATAAAATAAAAACATATGCAACAGACTTAAAAGAAATATATTTCGTAAGAATCTACTGAAAAGCATTTTAACAAAAATTTAAAAAAATATTATTAAAATATCAATGACAACGATAAATCGTACATAAATTGTTATCAAAACGTAGTTTATCGGGACTTTTTGCCTTATATTTTTGTGAAATGTATTAAATTAATTGTGAATTATTTATATATATATATATATTTTATATGAATACCCCACAAGAGTCCCAACTGCTCACAACCGTCTAGAGCAAGTGAGACTATGGCATCCCCAACTGGGGAATGTTGTGAGGCTGAAGGTATTGGGGAGGGGAAGGAGAATGGAAAGAGGAAGGTGGGGAAATACCTGGCTGTTCAGATCTGGTGACCAAATACGGCGAGAAGCCATTTCAAGCAACGTTTCAATTCTGAATGGTGGTCTTTCACCATTACAATACTGAGAGTATCTTCCACTCTGGAACGTGCGCAAACATACTACATATTATTTTTAAATTAATTAATTGTGAAACAGCAGAAATTAATTAAATAAAATTTACTTGCGCACGCCGGGATTTGAACCGGCGACCTTCGGATTCGTAGTAGAGAGCCTTACCCCTTGACCATGGAGGCCGTCAAATATGAACTTTTTCAATACTTAAATTTTACAATCCGATTTATAAACTTCAATAAAGATATTCCTAATAAAACACAAATAAAACTTTTGGAACATTGACTCATATTACGCATTGAACACGTTTTGTCTTCAAATAATTTGAGCAGCATTGAGAAAGATGACAAAAACTTTTATTTTCTTTACAAAGCATTCTATTATGTGTCATATTTCATTACTCTTTATTGCCGTCTATACATTTCACGCACTAAGTACATACAGCAAGTGCGCACAGTAGCCGAGATGATGAGAACTAAGTAATACAGTGGCGTAGCAACAGGCTGCTGGAAGCTGCGGCAATCAGTGACGCATGGTCCATTGTTGGCTGAAGTGCTTAGCATCTGCGAGTCCGGAGTACGACGAGGCTGCCGGGAGATCGGGGAGAGCGAGTCATTTAAACGGTCGTTTATTTGAAAGCTTGAATAATTTTTTACTCGCTCTTGTTGGGAGGCAACGAGGTGGTTAATGAACAAGCCAAGAATTAGAAGAGGGAGATGAAATGCAAGATTTAAGTAGGTTATAGAGAATATACTTTTTAATAAATTAAAAAGAATAACTTCGTTTATACCACATTTTAAAAAACATAAAGCAAAACATGTACATAAAAATCAATGTCAGTTTGTTTGTTTGTTTGTCTACGATTTTCTAGAAAATTACTGGACCGGTTTCGCTGAAAATAGCACACTTTGTTCTTATTAGTGCCGGGAAGATTTAGAGAGTAGTTTAAATGAAATCCAATATGTTAACCTGATGCTATAACGTTTTAAAATTACTCTGAAAAACATTGAACCCGCCATGTTTTATTTAGGTTAGCCATTAGATATAACACTCTGGTTAGCCACAGATTGCATATACAAAAAAGAAGGTTTTTTTGGTAGAATATTTTCAAAATGGAAAACACGAGTAGGTACTTGCTGAAGAACTTTATGATTTAGATATATTTTGAAAAAATAAACGTTTGGAATGAAATAAAATATTCAAATGAATGTTTCTTTATTTGGAGATAGTTACTTTCGGTGTCAAATCAATTATGGCACCCTAATGACAAGCTAGAATAAAAATAAAATTCTTTTTTTGTACTTTTTGGATTTTTGTACAGTTTAAGATGGCGGACATTATTTGATCAGCTATCGTCTTCATCTGTCATTGTTTTCGTAAATAAAATAAATAAATAAATAAATAAATCTTTATTCCGGTATGTGGGGAGGTTAGTGCAGTCCCACACATTCCATACAACAATATACATTCAATAGTTATAAAAAGATATACAAAATATATACATACATAACATCGTAAAAATAAATAAATAAAGAAAAATAATAATTTAACTAAATAAGAGTAAGATAACTCCTTAAGGGTGCTGCGGCATTTATATTGTGAGGGGCCAATATATTTGTCCAGTATGCGTCGATGCTGGAGGCTGGACTGAGGCGGGCTTCGATGATGAGGATATTCCTGGAGCTGTTTATTCTTTCCCTCATTCCAGCCACCCTGGATCTTATAAGGGCTGCAAAACCGGAAACTCGCCCCTCCGTGAACAAAGTAAGTATGTTATGTGGAAGATTTGCGCGTTTATTTCTTTTTATATTTAATATATTGATAAGAAAATAACAATGTTTATTTATTGCTGTTCAGTATTGTGAATTCAGAGTTTTTTTATTTTTTTATTTAATTTTACAACAGAAAAATACAATTAAAAAAAGTCCCGATAAACTACTTTCAGAATATTTGTGATGATTTTCTAACATTCTGTTTTGAGTAAATAATAGAGAAAACATTTTCAAAGTTTAGGGCGTTTTATTTGTGACAGCTGTCACTTTTTTTGGCAACTGTAATTTTATGTATTTTGTGGAGATGTTGCGTGTTTATTTAGTTAAATATTTAAAACATTGTCCAAAAGATTAAAGGTATATTTAACTTATCAAATTGTTGTGAACGCGTGTTTCTGGTCGGAATTGTGAATTTTGGATATATAAAAAGATGACATTTCGTGAAAGTGTTGTAATTTTTTACGATTAAGTACCGTCCCAAAATGTTATTTCTCCGTTTATGGCAACTATATCTGCAAATCTGTATGAAAATAATCATCGTGTAGAACAACGATCCATGGATACCAATATGGTTTCCATATGGGGATCGGCATGTTAATAAATTTAGCTTTAGTTCTGGGACGCCATGCAATTTGGGATATTTTAAAGGCGTGATTCGTGATCCATTTGGGTCTCAAATTTCTAAAACAAAAAATATTTCACCACTATTTCAATTCGATCAAATGGAATGGCAATATAGAATGTAGCTAGTGTAAGCGAAACAGAGCGCTGTGTTTTCTGTATTTTTATTGCTTCTCTCGGGACTAGAACTAAAGTCAAAGACACGCGGGTGTGCAATGTGTAACGGGCGCGATACAAATGTGTATTCTTAATTTTGTGTTTGCGGCACATCCCCGAGTGGTATACTATGAGCATCGCCCTGATGAAAGACCGCAATTCAGAATCGAAACTTTGCTTAAAATAACTTCAGCCGTGTCCGGTGACCACATCTGATTATTGATTTCATCCTCCTCTTCCCCGACTCCTCAGTCTCACAGCATTCCCAATTGGGAATGCCATAGTCTTACTGGCTCTGGAGAGCAGTTGCGAAAAAAATTGCACACATTGTTGATCAACGCTTTTAGCTGGCAGTTAGATTTTCATGGTGAGGTATGGAGTTTTGAAATATCTATGACAAAGATGGGTATTAACTGGCTTTTCTTCAGTATTAAAATATTGTAAGTACGCTAAAATTTAAACTTTTGTACATGTATGTAGAATTTTATGGAGCTTTCATAATTAATAGGCACGTAAATCAATGTAATGGTCTCAATCTCTCTGTTGCCATCTTGGCAACGTGTAGAACCCGTATGAAATAATTATTAGCTACATACTTCTTCCAGTTATTCATTTCAGCTCCGCTCAATAAAACTACTTAGTATCTCCAGCCAATTTCAAAGAATTAAAAAGTGTTATTTCTGTACGAGTAGGCAATATTTATTAATAAGAATGATTTATTTTTGGTTGTTGGTAAACAACTTTTAAAGTATTATATTGCTCTGACTCACAGGAAGACATTACGAGATTAATTTATTTTCTGTAGGTTTTGTCTCCCCATACTCATCGTTTTTATTATAGATAGTATCGCGGGATTCTCATTCAGAGTAACGCCACGTGGCACAGCCTGCCCCTACATCGTACTGGAGAGATTTCCTCAAACCACCCTAATACAAGATGATGACATGTGATTTTTTTGTTTGTTAAATGAAAGAACGCACGTACATTCCGATTTCTTTAATATACCGGGCACAAATTAATTGGTAATAATGCTCTTAAAAACATATTTTTACAACCGTAATTCTTTGCTCGTTTGCGCCTCTATACCCTACGTCAATCGTAGAGGAAGAGCGTAGCTACTGCGAAATATGCAATTAATTCAAGTTAAAAATAGCATTAAAAAAGCCATGGCCATTACTGCCCCACTACTCTTTGACGTCCGTAGTCTATACTGCGAGGCGCCTTCGCCCACTTGTCTGGCGGCTTCGCTAGGCTTGAGGCACTATGATCTAGGCACTTCTAAAACGTCCAAATCGTAACCTTTTCTGGCCAAAATTAAGATTTTGGTCATACCAAATAGAATAATTACTCAGTAAAAGAAAGATATGCAAAAAAACACTAAAATGCGTATTTTTGATAATCACAGGTAGCGTTTTCTGCGTCTACGCGACCCGGTCGAGTATTTTGATTTTGATTTATTTTAAGAGTTCTTACATGAGTTTACTAACTCTAACATTATAACGAAATCGATTATCTAGAGATATTTTACATGCAATTTTCAAGTGTTTTTGGGATAACGAAAATTAATAATTATAGTGCGATATTAGGCAGGATTTCACTCCTTGCGGAGGATTATCTTACTTTGTTTTTGTATTTAATGAGGTCATTCTCGCTATATTTAGCGATAGGGTTGGTTTATGGAAAGATTTTTATGTCAAAATATGCCTGCGTAGGATTTCTCAGATTTTGTAACTATTAAATCCTTTATCAAAGGAATGTTTCTGTCTCTGTGGAGAGTGGAAGCCCCGATCCACTTAGGCGCATTCAAAGTTAATCAAATGGAATTAACACATTGGAAAAATTGTAGTAGCCCCTTTCCAGTTGAGAACAAAACAGTTAACACCTTTAAAAATAAAGAGGATTAATTTAAGGATCTCTTTTCGATAATAAACAATATTTTGGGCCAGAAAATATTGCCAATAAGACCTCTGTGCAGCGTGGTGACTTTCGGCAAACCTCAGACCGCGCTCAAAGGGATTAACCCACCAAGACTCCAGATTATAGACTATTCTAACCTAGCTTGCAAGTATCCATATAGTTAGAAACGAACTGCAGTGTCTTCGCAAGGAAGAAAGCATTAAATAGCTTTTCAAACGTTTTGCTTCTATTTTTAAAATATAACATGAAAATCTTTTACCATTTCTACATACTAACAATGTTTTCTGTTTACTTACCAAACGATAAAGGTTATTTAATGGTATGTTACTTTAATACCCACGTTTACAAAATGCCAACCACGATTTTTTGTTATCTAATAATATAATGAATCCGGACATACCTACACTTGTTATAGTTTATTTATATAATACATGAAAATTTATATATAATTTCTTCAAACGATTGGTATTCACTTTGTAGCGTCATTATTAAGAGGAACGGCTGCGCTGCCTGTTTCATACATAACGTAATTTAAGATTTGAAGCCAAAATACCCATCCAAACTGAATGATACTTTTTTTCATAAATTTAGTAAATATCTTGTACGGATGAGAAGTATTTTGTTTATTTTTGTATTAAATTATGAAGTATATGCCATGAAAAAAACACAGTTTTCATAATTTTAGAGGTAAATTAGAAAATTATTTTCGAATTAATTTTTTTTAAAATTATCATATTTTCTATGTAAACATGATTACGTAAAATATAAAAACAAAACATTTCAAAAAAACTTTTTTCGGATGGATATTTTAAATTATGTACGGTAAATTTGTATCCCAACGTAAAATGGTCGTTTTCAATTTAATTTAAAGTTCGCCATAATGTTTATATTAATATTTATAAAAAAATAAATTATTTCATCTTTTATTATATTTTCAAACCAGACGGGATAAAACTTTTTTTTAAATCACCTTTAGCCCCCAAATAATTATTAAACTTGTTTCTAAAATCGCGAAAAATCAATTCCTTTAATGGCCTATATTTCATAATGTAAAAAAAAAAAAATTACTTCTAATCCGTACTAGATATTTACTATACTTTTGATGAAAAAAAAGATCAGTAGGTTTAGGTGAGTATTTTGGCCTCAAATCCAAAATTAAGTTTTCCATGAAACAGGCCGCGCAGCCGTTCCTCTTAATAAATGAATTTAAAAATATACCTAGTATTCACCACTTTATAAATATACGTTGATATCATCATGTTTCGAAAGCGATGCTTTCATCATCAGGCATATATGAATACTAAACATGTAGAAATGAATTAATATTTATAAGGTGGTGAATACTAAGTATATTTTTTATTTCATTTATTTATTTTATATAAATGTAAGGAGTAATGAATAATAATTTGTGAATGAAAATTTTAGATTTGGCAATTTGTAACTTAATTTATTTACTGTTACGTAATTATAGTCGTTTGTCATGGGCCTTTAAATATACTTTATTAACATTACGTTTGAGATAATTTTTTGGTAGATTCTTTAAAATAATTGTGAACTTTTCAGTTACTTGCACTTATTTAATTACAAAAAATCTCTAAAGTATCTAAAAAATCTCGATTGGTTACAGTTCAATTAACGAGAACTTTTATTTGGTTTTATTATTAGTAAATACTAGCTAATGTGTACCCGGCCTTCCTTGGGATATTTGTTTTTTTTTTTTGGAATAATCTTATGAAGTTGTGAATACTTGCTAATCGTATGGGTACCATAATTGATTTGACAGTCAAAGTAATGCCTTGTGATGACTATTACTATCTCTAAGCAAGAAAACATTCATTTGACAATTTATTTCATTCCAAACATTTATTGTTTCAAAACATATCTAAATAATAGAGTCAAAGTAATGCCTTGTGATGACTATTACTATCTCTAAGCAAGAAAACATTCATTTGACAATTTATTTCATTCCAAACATTTATTGTTTCAAAACATATCTAAATAATAGAGTTCTTGAGTAGGTAGGTAGGGACCTATTTGTGTTTTGTATTTGAAAATATTCTATCCAAACAAACCTTCTTCTTTTAAATAGGTAATCTATGGATAACCAGAGTCGTATATCTATGGGTTAATCTCAAAACGACATGGCGAGTTCAACTCTGCTATATTCAACGAAACTGTCAAACAGACGGAGAAAATTAATTTTTTATGTATATATATAAAGAAATACTAGTACATATATGAATACACCCTTTTCATTGCCATTTTCAGAGGAATGACATATTGTTGTACATTACTGTGTCTACTTCGTTACTCATTAAAAATGTAGAAATATTTCAATACATTATTTTTCTTAGTTAATTCTCCCTCGTTCCTTACATATAGTATAAAAAGTTTACATCCCTGGAATATAGAGTTTGTAAAGACATTGTTTGAGCTCCCACTAACCAATCTTGTTGTTTCTTCAAAGAAACCTTCCCACATAGTTGTTTATCCTCTGTGGGCGTTACAGACTCCTTTGTGAGTTTGACAACTAAATTTTCTATTGAGGCAACATTAAAGATTAATTATTATCATGAAACTGTTCTAGATAAAATTGTCTCAAATTGTCTTTTACAAAGGTTAACGAGGTATCCCGACGTTGCTTATTTTATAGGATTTCAATTAAAATAATAATAATAAATGTTTATTCCGGTATGTGGGGAGGTTAGCATCCATATCAAATGTTTTGTGATTTTTCTTTAATTGTAACATATTATCATTTCGTATAGAAAATGAAGGTGGTATTTAAACTGAGGTAATTGCTGTGTAATTGGTATTTTTCAGAATCAAAACCTTGCTTGAAAAAGCTATTTTCGTGTTTGGTGACCAGATCGGAGAAGCTGATCGATCGATCTCCTTCCCATTCCCACTCAACTTCACTGCATATCCCAATAAACGAGTCAAAATATTACGTATTAAATAAAACGAATACTTTGGTTTAATCCATTAATCTATTTTTTAAATTATCACCAACCGGTTTCGCTTATCTCAAGTATCAGGGTAAATTTTATAAATAAACAAAAATACATAGAGATAGTTGGGGTATACCAATAAATATGTCAAATCAAATAGCAATTACTTTCTACGAAAAAATGGAATATTATGGCTTTCAAAATATATATTCGTTTAGATCAGGCATACACAGATCGCGGTCCACGACCGTATTTCACATTGTCAGAAATGTAAGACTGATTTAAAATCAATTTATTTGAATGAAATTTCTGAATTAATATTCACTTTCGATGAAAGGTTTCCCTGCTTTAAAAAGGTCAAGAACATATTAGATGTATTTACTAATCCTAACGGAATTGTGGTTGTTAATATGCAAGAAGAAGCTCAGCTGGAGCTTAATGATCTACCGAACTATTGCATTCTTCTTCATAACTTTAATAAAGGTAATCTTTATCTAATCTCGGCAAAGAAACGCATCTATTCTTCGTGAATAATGCGTTAAAATTCATTCGGGTTAACCCACATATATTAGAAAACATCTTCAATTACGAATATAAACAAATCTAAAACAGGAAACCGCCTGAATGTCGAAAATATCTAATCAATTTTACTTTTATCCGCCACAAAATTGTCATATAGCAAAAATGTCAACTAATCAATGTCGCAAATTAAATTGAATGTTTTTTTTTAAATAAAAGCATATAAAAATACTTGTTCTAACAACTTTAATCTGTATGTGATACCTATTTTGAACAATAATGCAAATGCAAAACTTTGATGTGTGTACATTTGTTTCCATTGGAACCCCTCCTTTCTCCGACTGTCCGTGCGACCTTCCAATAATATAAGTCTTCGTATGCGGCCCTCCTCTTAAATGTCTGTGCACCCTTGATATAGATCAAAATATAATAATTGATAATATGAAATTGTAAATGTAAAATTAATGAATAGTCATTTAAAAACGATTAAAACCAAGACCTAAACGCCCTGTCATTTCATTTGATTTTTTTTTTTCATTCCTTATTTTTTACAATTTTATAAATTACAGTTGTTTTGAATTTTTTGACCGCCAGATTAGGCAAATGTCCATGTTGGGGCGATCGGATTGCTCGACAAGTTCTGACAGAACTTAGAGCGCTCCCTCGCGAGGAATTTTTCTCGAAGTGAAGCATTTAATTGGAATTTGTTGATTTGGGAATGGCCCTTCTGTTAACGTTTGACGTCACGGGTACCCAGATAGACTTCGATCGTTTTGGGAGGCTTTGAAAAAAATTATAAATTGGAATTTATTCCAACTATGAAAATTGCGATTAAAAAACAAATAAATAGCATTTAACAATCGGAACGTCGAGCTCCAGTGATCTAATACTTCAGTTGTGAGGCGAGGGTAAATTTGAACGCTGCACTGTTTTCGCGATTTTATTTGCGTGATAACTTACTTGTTTTTTGCAAAATTATGTTTTTTTAAATTGTTTTGTCTTACCACATAATTTGTTGATCCATTTATAAATATTGTACATTATTATCATAGTTAATTTCCAAGGATAGCCACTAATATTCAGATAAACGATTTTTTTTTACATTACCGATCGGAACTCCGGCGTTCAACGAATACAAATTTTGCTGATGTAATGGGTAATTTCGGCTCACTGAAAGTTAAATTAGAAGGGTTACAACTGCTCCCAACAATCCAAAGTCAGTGAAACTATGGTATCACCGACTGGTGTATACTGTGAGTTGGCAGGGGTAGAAAATATGGAAAAGGAAAGTGGTGAAATACCTGGCCATTCAGATCTGGTCACCAAATACGGAAAAATCCATTTCCAGCATCGTTTCGATTCTGGATGATGTATTTAATCAGCGATGCTGAGATTATCTACCACTTCGAAAATTTTTAGTTACACTCGTATATACCCATTTAGGTACCTGCTGGGATAGTGTATATGCATGTTTTGTATTTTAATGATTAAAAAAAATATCTTATTTTATTTGCCATTTGTTCTTATTCATGAATATTTGTATCATTGTATCAATGAAACTAATTTTGGTATCTACTTCTTATTTTATCATTGCAAGAAAATAATTGACTGTCCTAAAAAGGGACGGTCATAAGATTTCAAATGTCTAATATTTCTTCTTTACTAAATAAATAAATATTAATGACAAACACACATTATCATATAAAATAAAATATTTCCGCACGTCGGGATTTGAACCCGCGGGTTCCATGACAATTCAATTCAATTTTTGAAAGTGATAGGAATTAAATATACGAAAAAAAATTGGCTCGAAAAATTAATCTAACCAAACCTAATTAATCCTTTTTGTTTAATAAAAATTTTAAAAAATACAAATATTAATTAGGTTAGGTTAGACCAGGTTTTCGAAGTAGTTTTTTTTGTAATTTTAATGACTTTTAAAAAGTGTGCAAATTAAGACATGTATTGATTTATCCTATAACCGAACCTGTGAACTCTGGATTTAAAGTCGAGGATCCTAACCGCTCGACTATGGAAGTCAAGCGGTATTTCCTAAGTAATGTTGTTATTTTTTATAAATACAAGTATAAAGCATAGTGGTGTGTAAGCCATTCATATCCCCGATTCTGAATACTTCATAGTGTCATATATTGGAGCGTCGGAAAATAACTAGGCTGGCAGCCAGTGGCGGCTCGTGACTTTTGAATGAGCTAGATCGCTAAGATTGAAAAATACGACGTTATTGATGTTGATGAAGCTGAAAATGATTTTTAATTTTTTTCAAAATTAAAAATCATTTTCAGCTTCAACAAATAATGTCGTATTTTTCAATCTTAGCGCTCTAGCTCACTCAAAAGTCACGAGCCGCCACTGCTGGCAGCGTTTTATTACTTTGACCCATACAAGACTTGGGCAGCCTCCAAGGGTATGAATAAATTCTTCTATCGCAAATTTATGCCCCCGCGTTTTCTAAGACCGAATTCACAGAATTCCTTTACCACCACAGAATGCAGACTTATTATTGATACGATTACCCCGTAACGATACAATGGTAAATATCAAAGACAATACATCGAAACATAGAGCTAATAAACGTGGGGAACGCTTTGTTTGACATTTTAAAAGGAGCTTGATTTGGAAATCTACGAGGGGAAGGAAAAATTAAATGGTGATTTGAATATAATATTGCATTAATAGTTTCTATTCAGTTATTTCCCAATAAATAAAATACCTAGAGCTTTGTTTGGCATCAAATTCCCAGGACACCCGATACTTTACTCTGATGCGATTTAGTAGCCGCAAATCAAATCATATTTTCATATTTTTTTAATCGGATGTTGGCTCATCATCATCCCACCGTTTGCAGCCCGCAAGAACTAAAGGGAACTGTACTGGCATCAGCCACATGAGTTTTGAATTCATGAATTGTGGCATCTTTCCCACCATCGTCTTCCAGAAATTTATATTGGATTTTCCGTTAAGCCTCGATTACACGGGGCGATTTAGACGGTGCTATATTGCAGTGGCAAGACCGCCACTTTTTCTAGCCGCTAGTAGAAATTTACACGGAGCTATTGGAATGCTTGGAACAGCGAGTTGGAAGTAGTAAGTTAAATTTCAAAAAACATCGTACGACCCTCGTTGTATTTTTTAAATAACTGGTTCATTTAAACTGCGCCGAGCTGAGTAAACAATTGTTAAGTGAAATAGAGAGCCCTTGGAAAAAAGGAAATGGGCTCGCGAATGGATTAGTCGCAGAGAAAAGTAAACACAAAAACAGAAAAAAAATACAACGTAAACAATAATCAAAACAAAACAAAATATCAGTTTCAGGTAATGTCAAATTATGCCACAGTAGCGCCGCGTAGTGGCGAAAACCTTCGACATCATCGTCGCCCACTATTGAAAAGTCTTCTCCCTTATGGATAAATGTATTATTAATTTGTATTCACATATTCAATAACGCCGAAATCACGCGTTTGTCATGATCATAATTGAACATGTTCTAATCGAATCGCGAAAATATTAAAAAGTTGCTATTCATTTTGAATATTATTCATTTTCAACTATTCATTTTGAATAGTAGCGTCTGCTATACTATTTAGCGGCGTGGAAATCACTTAAACTTGTCGCCCCTCATTATGTGACCAAGACATTTTAGTTTTTTTCAATCGATATCTGATCAAATTTCGTAATTATTGGATGCTTCGTTAAAAACTTCTTGTCATACTTGTATATAGCATTTCTAACAAAGCTACTAAATATGTGTTTCAGCCAAGATTTCATTACTATTTCTAGTGTATCTAAGGAGGACAATAGACTTGTGCCTTTTATTTCTCATTTTAGCTTTTCCATGAAAGCTTTAACTTATTCGGTCGAAACAAACAAAACTAAACGATTCCTACGAAGCTCAAATTGCAAGCAATTGGTTGTATTTGCTCGAGTTTAGCTCAATTACGGATATTTGTTTGGTGGCCTTTGTTTGCAAACGTATTATTAGTTATATTCGACATATTTTTGTGTTCATGGATATTTAGTGACGACACTCTTTTCAGATTCATTAAACTTTGTTAGTAATATGATTCCCTAAGTAATTTTTAATTAAGATTAAAAAATGCTTACATATTTTACATAACACATAATGGAGAGCAATATATATTTGGTGTCGTGATGGTGATTATTGAATGTGGTAGCCTTTTTGATTAAATATGCTCTTCAACCCTTGTTAGGAGGCTTCCTAATTAAGTACCAGCAACATGTGTTATAGGATTTAAAATTAACCCAGTAATGGTTTAAAATCATTAAATTCTTTCTTCAATAAATGCATAATTATTTTGTGTCCTCATTATTAATAAAATTAAAATAGAATTCATAGTTTACACGACTGTTTATTATCAAAATCATCAGGATCATGTTGATATTTATATTTCAAACAGTGGTGTAAAAAAAGTATTTCATGTTAATATTGGTATTAAATTTTCTTTTTTTTTCAAAATATTGCATTTGACGGTCTCCATGGTCGAGGGGTAAGGCTCTCGACTACGAATCCGAATTAATTAATTTGTGTTGTTTCACAATTAATTCATTTAAAAATAATAAATAGTATATTTGTCCACGTTCCAGAGTGGAAGATACTCTCAGTATCGCCCTGGTGAAAGACCACCATTCAGAATTTGAAACGTTGTTTGAAATGGCTTTTCGCCGTGTTTGGTGACCAGATCTGGATATCCAGGTATTTCCCCACCTTCTTCTCCCCCTTCTCCTTCCCCTCCCCAATTCCTTCAGCCTCACAACATTAATAAAGATTTTTTATTTATGTGAAAGTGCCATTTTCCACTAGGTATACAGCCTTTAGTGTCTGCTATACAAAGCGATTGGACTAGACAATAAAAGTAGACCTATCTGAAAACAGCATGTGATTTTTTTTCTTTTCTTTACTCTCTATAAGGAATGCATTCAATAGAAAGCGCCTGTTATTATAATACATTTAATAATGTAATCTTTAGCAAAAACGAATGTAACCGAAAACAATAAAATAACATCAAATTTTGAATATATTTAGTTGAGTTCTAGTTCCTTGACATTTCTGAAGCCAATGTTAAACAAGGATATTTTGCATGGCTGTGAAAATTTATTAAAAACTCGTTTTTAGATTTAAACGTCCATTTCATTTAAATCTAAAAACCGTTGTTCAAAATATTTTATATAAAATGTTTGCACAAGCTTTCTTACCACAGTTTTAAACTCACTGCACTATTATATATGCGTGGTTATAAATAAACATAAATAAATTCGTGAAACAACTTGAAACATGTAGAAATATTTATATATTTTAAGTAAAGTAGTATATACAAAGTGTATTTTCAATTTATATAATTAATAATGATGCCACAAAGTTACCAAGCATTTGAAGAAATTATAGAAAACTATTTGTTAAATATTTTATAAATTTACATAGGCTTAGCATTTATCAAAATCTAATCAGAAATATTACTTTTTTCTGAACGTTCCATTGTATGTTTTACAAAATATTTAAAATACGAATATGATTTTTAAAGTGGAGAAAAGTATGTTTAATAATTTGTTGTTGCGTTTTTGTAAATAAACGTAACCAAAAATTTGTAATCCGCTACACAAAAAAAAAAAACAATGTATTGCGTAATAATAGTATCATTATTTTGAATTAATAAATCATAACACTCCGACGTCCCTCTCCCCGTTAAATGGAAATAGCAATAACTGCACTAAAAATTCATTAAAATATACAGTTTTTTACATTTCTGAATTGCAAAAAAAATATTATTTGGTTGGAGATAATGAGTTGGAATAACAACCTCAGGTAGGTTTATTTCAATTAAGTTCCACGAATCACAAGTCCCGTGATTGAATAACTTCATCAAACATCAGGCAATCAAAAAATAATTAAAACATGAAACATTTTCCTAGTTGTATGCAAAATAATATTAATTCCCCTTTTCAGTTTAGATATGAACTTGGTTGTAACTTGCAAATAAGAGTTTATATGAGCTTATCCCTAGAGTTTACAAGAACTAAAGAAAAGTTTTTACTTCTTAATAGGAATGAGAAGTGAAATCACAGTAGAAATATTTATTAGATTGAAATACAAAGAAAAATATTATTATAAAAGCACCGTTTTCTGATGTGAATGCCTTGGGTTTGATTTGTTAGAAAATATTAAAAAAATGATTATTTTTACAGTTATTTAAACGTAACTTCAGTCCTTGATATAGAAAAAAATGTATTTTCAGTACAACTCTGATATATTCATAAACATAATGACTTTGTTTCTTATAATCGAGTTAACTATTATGAGATTCTAGGTTTTAGCATATTCTAAGATGTCATTGGACTTTAAAGTTTATCCATTTTTGAATATCAAAAGAAATCTTCACTCGACCACTCACTAGCTAACCATTGTTATGTGACGAAAGGTTGACCCTGAGATGAGTTCTAGCTACTCGTCTTAAAAAATAAGCCTGGCAAGCAACCACATCATTTCCCTCCGTAAACTAACCAATCAGGCGATTCGAGCGCCCAATTAAACCAATCAGATCATAAATTAACAAAACAGGAGCATGCGACGCGAGCGCCCACGGCGGTGTGGGACCGCTCCTGGCCGCGCTTCACACTTCCCGTCTGGAACCTGAAGAGATGCCTGCCTGAGATGACTGCCTCTCTGAACTACGTCTCTGAAAAAGAGGCGGCCATTTTTGTTATTATTTATTTACGAGCAATTACAATGCAGGCGGGCTGACACCCGCAGCTAGACTTGGCTCTTGCTGTCTAAGCACTCAAGTAGTGTCATTAAACTCAGTGTGATGATGTCCGGCCTTGGCGTCATAGCCAGCCACCCCGCCATTCGACCTAAACACATGTAAGCTTAATTACCATCTGCCCCTAATGTGTTGACTTAATCCCTTGTTTCATCTGCATAACTCGGTTAGAGATACTAATCAGAAAGAGAGAGATTACAATAGAATCCTACCTAGACTAAGACCCCTTTTTACTGTCTACACTATTATTCTTAACCCATCATGTTTGTCTGAGTTGCAATAAACACTGAGTTTGAAAACACTTCCCTGTACTAATTTAACGTAGAAATAGAAACGCCCTCAACCCAATTATAAGATTGCGATCGATTCGCGACCCCGTATGATAAGAAGTTGATGTCCCCTGCCGATCTGAGCTAGGCTAATGTCCGGAGCAGACTTCAACATCGAGGAAACCACCTCCAGGGTAAGTCCTTCAGATTGTAATTGTCTCCCATAACTTCCCCTGTAACCCAACCTTCATCTTACCCGTTTCCCTTCTCCCTGACACTCCCAGTTTATACCACACTGGCTTTCCAACTTAGAGGCTTTCCTCCAACCTTACCTTCCCCATCCCCTTCCCTTCTTTACACAACACCATCTCGTCGTTTTTTTATCTGCATGGGCAGGCAGATAGGATAGACTCCCAGACATGTTTGTCTCGGTACATACTCCTTGCTTCATTCACATACATATTTCTTCATTAGAAAACTGTATGAAAGACTATAGATTCAGAAACAATGAATAGATTTTCCTCAATTAACAGTCAACTAATTATGGGTACCATTCTCCACTGTCCAGAATGTCGAGACTTGTTAACTCAAGCCTGGGCCTCAGACATTTTTGATACCAGTCTTTATGATGTTTGTCAGGCTTTACAAAAATAAACTTCGAAGAATATCTTATAAAATATCTAACATTATTGGCCCTACCAAAATCTTGTTCAGGTTTTGACTCGAATCTTCTCTCAAATCTTTATTTTTGTCAATGTGATTCATTCATGTTAGCTCTGTTCATTTCGTTTGGTGTATTTTGACAAAGATCTGTTAATAAAAAAATGAATATGTCGCCTTATATATGCTTTTCTTTTATTCTGATTCTTAACATGTTCCGACTCTTTGATTTACTCGATTCACTTGATCGAATCAAATTTCCCTACAAGGAGTTACAAACACAAAAAAATTAAGAAAAAACTTTATTTAAAAATTCAGATTTATAATAATTCTAGCAATCAGTAAGCATTATTTTCACAAGAAACCTGTTTTTATTTGTTGCCTAATAAAACTATTTCACCAATGGCTTCAACTAACTCGAGGTTTTTGTAGACTGGACATCAATATCACCAGATAACTTATTCACATTACAAACTGCAGTTTACTCTAGAATGAACTCTTTACAAATTGACACATTGCAGGTAAGTATCACGATAACTTGATCGCAATAATTGCTCAGGTATCAAACAATCGAACAGATCAGATTGATCAGAATCTATGAGAATTAACAGGAAAGCAAAAAATCTTCAGTGCACCAAGTAATCTAGCAAACGTCATTGGGGAGGTAAAGAGATTATTTTCTCCATTGCTCAAAAGCGGAGTTCCATTTGTGCATTTACAATAACCTTGTTGGGAAATCAATCAGTATTTTTCAAATGAATTGATTCGTTAGCGTGCTTAGGAGGCCGGGCATTATTTCATTTATTTATTCAGTCTGTTAACTATTCGTAAATAGTTACAAATCAATTCATTTCGAGGATGTTGTTTTAATGCAAATCGGTAAAAATAAATTTTAAACCATACTTTATTACGAACTTGAGCTATGATTCTGTGATTGTTTTTCTCTCAATATTTGCTATTACTGATAATCAGTTAACTATAAAAAATAATATTTTCATATGAATCGGTAACTTGGTGATATTATAATTTAAAAACAAAACAATAACTTTGTTTACATTACTTTTATTTGTTATGTATTTTTGCCGACCGCGTTTCGCCACTACAGTAGCTTCTTCAGGGCAGTATATTACTAAACTATGAACTAAGATACATACTCGTATGTGTTATACATTGATGAAAACGGGCGAGGGAATGACGAAGGTGGGAGGGGAGTAGGTACCTGACCGGGAATGGTGTGTGCTTTGTTTATTGGGAATATAAAAGCTCATCGTGGCGGTAATAAAGGAATAAAATAAAAATAAATAAATATTCTAAGAATTGAACTTTTAACTAAATTTATTTGATTATTAATATTAAAACTAAGCTCACTCTAATATCATTTAAAAGTTTTACTAAAATTTAAAATTTCGCACGGATTTGTTTAGAAACCAAATGTTCACCCAATTGTTGTACAAAAAAATGCAAGAAGAATCAGGTAAACGTTCCTTTTTTTTATAAATTAAAGCCGTAAACAACAAGAAAAATTACATGAATAAGCGACCTCTTCCAGCCTTCCCTAAAATATCTCAAGTTATTTCAATTATGGCGACTTTTATCCTTTCAAAATTAACAGATCTCTTCTGATTGACTTCCGTTATGTGTGGACAATTTCTGTTTATTTGTTTTCTCATCGCAAGCCGCCGTGTGGTGATGTATAATTTCTGAATGTCGATCCTACCGGATGCGCCAGTGTAAAATTTGAAGGTTTTTATATTAAAGCGAGAGTATTACTGTTACAAAGTTGACTGTGTGGCGGAAGCTGAATAACAAAGATGACTAAACTAGACATGCATTCTCTTTTATACTATGTCACTGCAAGCACGCTGACTTGCTTCGCTCATCTATCAGTGGTATTATGTATTACAGTACCTACATAACCAATGTTGAGTGTGAAGGTTATGATAGTAACTAGGTAGTACATACCCATGCTATATTATATAATATCTGGCTATCTCAGTTCTTCAAACTGAACTGATATCAAAACATTCGCTTGAAATCAAACCACATTAAAATGAATAATTTTGATACTAAAATCACCCTAGGCACCGACGAAAAACAAAATAAATACCGAATGGGCTCCAACTACCCTCCTTCCTATACGAAAGTTTGTTTAACCCTTTGTACCATGTGAATAAATAATTAACCGGGATTTATAACGTGAAATGGCCCCGTGAATCGGCAGGGAGATCGATAATTGGGTGTAACTACTCCCATAATAACGTGGAACTTAAATTTGATCCGCAAATGGCGTGATACAGTCCCAACATCGACCGCCATTGTGTGTTTACCTAATAATAAATAAAATAAACTTGGAACCCAGAGGGAATATTTGTTTTTCAAATATTGAAGAGATCATTAGTTCGCCATTTATGTGAAAAATACATACCTAAATTGCTTATACGTTCACCCAGAGGTTTCCTATCTGTATTTCATAAAGCGTTTTTTTTTATTAAAAGAAAGACAAATATTCCCTGGTTACGAATAACCTGACAATATTTGAAAATCTCCTACTACCATCACAGTAAGCGGAAGATGTTGCTTGTGTCGTGATGGAGGCCTTAGCCGGCGAGGAATTGAACTCACGACGCCTGGGCCAGACCCAGACGCGATACCAACTCAGCCACCTACTAAGTGCACTTCTTTAAATGATAAACTAACTATCATAATTTCATCAAACGATTGGTATTCACTTTGTCGCGTCATTATTAATAAATTGATGAAAAATATGTTTTGTTTTCACAACTTTATAAATATATATATATATATATAGATGTTTACATGTTTCGAAAACGATGCTTTTATCATCAGGAACACATGAATACTAAAAATAATAGTGTCAAGTATAGACAAATGATGAAGAATAGCAAAATTATAAACACAAACAAAAATTGTTTAAAGTAGGTAAGTAATTAATCAAAAATGCTAATAAAGAATAAATAATGAAACACTGAATAACAAATTTAAATAAGGAATTATTTTTAATTATTAATATTAATATGAAAATAAATTCACGAGATAGCTATTTAAAAAAAAAAATTATTATTAAATTTAATTCGTTACTAAAGACTTTTCTCAAGTAACATGTAAATATCTATGGAAATTTATAAAGTTGTGAAAACAATGTATATTTTTTAAATTAATTTATTAACTAACTATCCATCACATTATTTCCCCGCAAGGATAGCAGAGATGATGGATCGCTATATAGTTCTATCTTGGCACACACTCCTTGCTTCATTCACATTCATACAATATTTCATACATACTCGACTAAAGTTTTTGAGACAATTGATCGTGCCGTGTCTTCCTCCTGAGGCTCAGATTTCTTTTAGCATTCACGTTCGCGTGAGTTTTCTTCGTTTATTCACTCAACGTGCCCAAACCATCTAAGCGTCCATTTAATTATTTTATTCATCACGTTTACAGAGCCTTGCACCATTTTCGGAACTCCACATAAAGATAAAATTTACACAGCCTTGCATCATTTTCAGAACTCCATATAATGATAAACTTTACACAGCATTGCATCATTCTCAGAACACCATTTAATGATAAAATTTACACAGCCTCGCATCATTTTCAGAACTCCACATATTGAGAAAATTTACACAGTATTGAATCATTTTCAGAACTCCACATATTGAGAAAATTTACACAGTATTGAATCATTTTTAGAACTCCACATAATGATAAAATTTACACATTAACGAAAAACAATTGTATTAAATAAAAATAAAAATTTAGCCGTGTGAAATATCTTCAAACTACGGTACCTATATTAGTTCGAGTCTACTCTCGGTGCGATTTGATAAATGTATAAAGGTATATCTCAGACACTTTTCACTAACTCACTACGGGATTTTAACGAGGGTAATAAATTCAACGCGGAAACAATGCACATAGCAGCTGAGGCGGAATCTCAATCACTAAACACCTGAAATACATGATTTCAACAACTCTTAAAATTCCACGTAAACTACGAAAGTTGTCATACAACTTCCATATTATATTTGCAAATATCATATTTTATAAATTGACGTGCACATCTAAAAACGTAGATACGAATATGTTAACAATAATAAAAATTATCAATTTGCTTGTTAATTATTGTGTTTTGTTCTGGTAGCAAATATCATCGCATTTAAAAAGTTCGATACGTTCTAAACATGATAGGAAATCAAATCAAAATATGTACAATGCCAAATGATATTGTATTGTAAAATGTAAAGTTCCAGCGAACTTTTCTCCCTCTACCTGGTTAGAGGTGCATAAATGTGGAGATTTTCTTTTCTACCTAGTGAGCGGGCTGCCTATTGCTACTGTAGGGCTTTAACTTATTTTTATTTCAAAGAATTGTAAACTGTGTTTTATGTGCTAGCAGCACTTGCTGATGGCAATCTTATATTTAAGCCCGCTTCATAAGGTAATGGGGTGGGGGTATACGTTGGAATTTGGGCAGAGATGGAGGGGATCGATTGCTTTTATTGTATTAGTGTAATCAATTATAGATATGATTATGAATAAATCTTCAAGTAGCTAAGGGGGGTAGTCAAAATCTCTTCAGTTACTATCCCTACGTTTAAATTTAAATAGGTACCTTACATTTTATGTATTTTTTGTGTTAATTTAAAACCTATAAACACATAATCTACCATTAAGGATAATAAGCTTTAGTACTAAATCAACACGAAAAAAATATTTTCTTAATGCGTGGGTTATCTTTCCTAGTCAAAAATAATATTTCTTGCTTGCTGGAGCCATACCCGCAGTGATACGTTTCCGCCATTCTTTCGTACAGTGGTGGGTAATACGCACCATCTCACTCGCTCGCGATATTACCAAATCTGCGTGAGGGGGTAAGGTAATTTGGCCGTAGGAACACTAGCAGGTAACAAATGTTCTTAGTTCATAAGTGGCTTCCTGACGAGCGGGTGGCCCAATACTAAAAAAGCCATGGCGTCGAAAGGTTCGTTCATCCGGTCGTCCTTTCCTAAAGTTGATAGGCTTGGCTTCAGGAATGAACGACCGGACGCTTCGACGCCATGGCTTTTTTAGTATTGGGCAAATCAATCGTTTGGAAGGCCTCTTACGAGTGTTAAAACGGTAGCTATCGACAGCCTCCGGCCGTAGGCCACGTTCGTCGATGAATGTGTGGGTTATATATAAAAATAATAATACTATACTATGATAATTTTTACACAAAAACATAGTAAATGTGTAAGCAATAAGAAATAATTATTAAAAAATATATTAATGGATGTGAAAAATAGCATTTTAATGATAAAATGTGTGGGGTAACTGAGTCACCCCTGATGGCGACGCATGTTTTTTTATGCATCTTGACATGCCGAAGGAAAGCGATAATCTGACATAAGCCGACGACGTTTCCTTATTTCGAGAAATTACACGATCAACGCTAGAATAAAGCTTTTTGTTAAGATAATCTAAAATAACGCGAAAAATTACATGCCGACTTGTACAGAATAAAGAAATACAGTGGGTATGTTTCGTAATCGAAAAGTTTTGTCAATCGGGCCTTAAATTACACATACACCAGCATTATGAAATTCAAATGGGAGAGCAATATCCGATATCAGGCAAGTATAAGAGAGACACATCCTGTATTAAATGGGTTAAAACCAACAGGTATTAAGTCAAAAGCCCACGGGATTCTATTTAAATCTACGTGAAAGGCACTTCTAGTTTGTATTCTTTATTCTATGCCTGTCTGGTTTTGTTTGAACTTGAGCTTTAATAGGACGGAAAATTTAACAATGTAACTGCTCTGGCTAACTTACGTTATAATTGAAATCCGTTTGAAATCAAAAATATAAAAAATGGAGTGGTGTTAAAATAAAAATTTAAAAAAAAAAACATTTGGTAATAATAGACTTCGAAGGTCGATTATGTTTAACCATGTGTAGTGTCAATTGAATCAAAGGTTTAGTCAGAATCAGGTAGGGTAAATAATTTTATTGTACGTACGTTATTGTTTTACTAAGGAAAATCTCCCATTGGTCACATTCGTGTCAACATCTTTGTAATATGCTGTAAATGTCAACAAGGACATTGTTAGTATTATAGTACGTGAACTGTGAAATATGTTTGTGGCCAAAGCAAATCATGAAAGCGGTGGATACCTTCAAAGATAAGGCTGTATGCTGCGAGGTAAACTAGTGAGGATATCAGTGGTCTTGGGTCAAAATGTGAATAGCACAAATATGAGATTTCTAAGAAAATTTTAACATTTAAAATTTAAAGCGCAAATAGAATCTGAAAAAGATTGACTAATTAGTTTGGCATGGTGGACCATTTGTGTATAAATTACAGTACATATTGCTAAATTTGCAGAAAGATTATTTTTATTTTACTGCTGATACAATAAGGTGATTTTTTTGATAATTTTAGGATTTCTAGTACCCACAGACTTTTCGCTAAGCAAAACTTGTGGTGAAAGGGAAGTGTACCGGATATATCTGAGATATATAACATTTTGAAAATTATACTACAGTCCTTATTAGATCTCTCGTATATAATGCCCTGAATTTAATGTATCTGAAAAAAATTATATTCATTAAAAACCAGGATAACTTTGCACATACAAACTCACGTCGATTCCACAAGATCCTCATTACAACAAACATTCCACAAACCTACAACTTAAACGACTTTTGGACAAAGAAATTTGCAATATTTCTCTATGAAATTATTTAACATCCTATCTCTAGCGATGAAAACAATTAAAAAATTGAATGACTTCTAAATAAGTATTGATGTATGGATTATTTACACTGAAAGAAAGAGTATAGATGCAATGTTAATGCCTAACAAACGCCTATGTTATGTTTTCTTTTAGGTTTTATAGTTTTTTATTTTTTTATTAAGTGCTTTTTAATTTTCCTGTCGTAATATATTTTGTATTGCTTACCTGTTAACTGCTTAATGTAATATTTACATTTAAATTCATTTAATATACTTACAAAAAAACTATTAAATTTATAATTCTTATACAAAACTATGTACAATGTAACTTTTGATCGGGGTACCCCAGAAAGGTCACATTTTTTTCGAATTTTGTAAAACCTTACCTTTGATGAAAAGAATAAATACGCAATTAGAATCGATTTCGGTCTGTTTAACTGCTGATCAAGCTTTCTTACCACCGGACTATCAACTACTTTTAGTTTAGAAAATACAAGTAATAACGACAGCATATACTAATAACTGTTTCACAGGCTTATTCTTATTTGCATAAATTTAAGTGGAAATCTCTATAAAATAATATGTAGTGTTAATTGTATTGATTTACAAAAACCATAACATAAATCAATAACGTAGCACAAAAACTTGCATCTAAATCCGTAACAGTACAGCTGACTCACTCCCGCACGGGGTTATTATCCCGCCTCGGTGGGTCAAAGCCTAGGAACAATGGATCCCTTTGAATCTCTCGTTACTACAAGCATCGCAATTTCACATCACTACGCCTCTGCGACTGGATGCCGGGGCGGCGCTACGAGTCTGCAACCGTAGCCAACCCCAACCCCAACCCCAACCCCAACCCCAACCCCAACCCCAACCCCAACCCCAACCCCAACCCCAACCCCAACCCCAACCCCAACCCCAACCCCAACCTAACCCCAACCCCAACCCCAACCCCAACCCCAACCCTTCATTCATTCATTCATTCATTCATTCATTCACAAAAACTTAGGTATAAAAAACTATATAAAACTTAGGTATAATAAATTATATAAAAACTTAGTTATAATAAATTATACAAAAACTTAGGTATAAAAAACTATATAAAAACTTAGTTATAATAAATTATACAAAAACTTAGGTATAAAAAACTATATAAAACTTAGGTATAAAAAACTATATAAAAACTTAGTTATAATAAATTATACAAAAACTTAGGTATAAAAAACTATATAAAAACTTAGTTATAATAAATTATACAAAAACTAAGGTATAAAAAACTATATAAAACTTAGGTATAAAAAACTATATAAAAACTTAGTTATAATAAATTATACAAAAACTTAGGTATAAAAAACTATATAAAACTTAGGTATAATTTATTATATAAAAACTAAGGTATAAAAAACTATATAAAACTTAGGTATAAAAAACTATATAAAAACTTAGATATCATAAATTATACAAAACCTTTGATTTTTTATATAAATAAAATTCAATCATAAATTCTGCACCCAACCCGTATAAAGTCGGAGGCCTCCTTATGGCCAGTCTACCATATTCTCACCTATATAAATTATAGAATCCCTGTGTGCAATCAATTCCTCTCTAAAATGGGTTATAATGTTAATGAAAATAGCTGTTATTATGTACCCAGTCACATAGGGAGCTCTATGAAAGTATTAAACAAGTTTCTGAGTGGCAATATTACGCCTTCGCAATGCTAAATATAATATATCCGGCTATACAATCTCTATATATATAACTATATAAAATATAACTACATCACTTTAAAAACTTTGTATAATTTCCAAGTATAAAATTACAATAATTATAAAAAAAATCACAATAATTAAAAAAAAAAATAAACAAACAAAACAAAACAAACAAAATGTAAGGTAAACCAACAATAAACCCGAATCAACAATCAA
>JAHDVE020003025.1:0-24131 GCA_022606495.2 Halesus radiatus | reverse complement strand
CCAAAGAAGCGAAGCTAGCAGTCCACAATGGAGTGCTAATACCAACCCTGATGTATGGCAGTGAGGCATGGAATTGGCAGAGGAAGGATGAAAGTAAAATGAATGCCGTAGAAATGAGATATCTGAGGCGAATGTGTGGTAAAACCATGTATGATCTTGTGAAAAATATTGAGATTCGTAAAGAATGCAAGGCTAATGTAAGTGTCATGAGCAAGATTAAGAAAGGGACGCTTAGATGGTTTGGGCATGTAGAGCGAATGAACGAAGAAAGAAGTGTAAGGAGAATATGTGACGCGAATGTGAATGGAAGAAGCAGGGGACACCCGAGGAAGACATGGCACGATCAAGTGAATCAAATACTTGAGTCGGGCCATGTCAGAAGTTGGAATAATAGAAGAGAATGTATGAGACGATGTATGAATGTGAATGAAGCAATAAGTGTATGCCAAGATCGAGTTGTATGTCCTCTCTGCCTACCCCTGTGGCGAAACGGCGTGATGGTTAGTTAGTCTCAAGACAAACATACTTTCGATGTTGACAACTTGATTTAATTAATGATAATGACTTTGACGAAAACCTTCACAGAAAAAGCATTCTTACAAAATACGGTAATGTATCCTACATATACATTGCGACCAATCGCGGTGCATGCTAAATTTAACTTAGAAAATACTCGTTTTATTTTGCGTATAACGTTGAATAGTTTTTTAATAAAAACTAATAATACAATCTATATACATAAAAATCAATGTAAGTTTGTTTGTTTGTCCTCGATATTCTCGAAAATTACTCTACCAGTTTCGCTGAAAGTAGCACAGTTTGTTTTTATTAGAGCCGGGAAGGTTTAGAAAGTAGTTTGTATGAAATCCAATATGTAAAACTGTTGCTATTTAAAATTAGTATGAAAAACATTGAACCCATCATGTTTTATTTAGTTATCCCATAGATATAATACTCTGGGTAGCCACAGATTACATATTCAAAAGAAGGTTTTTTTGGGTAGAATATTTTCAAAATGGAAAACACGAGTAGGTACCTACTTAAGAACTTTATGATTTAGATATATTTTGAAAAACTAAACGTTTGGAATGAAATAAAATATTCAAATGAATGTTTCTTTATTCGGAGATACTTTCAATGCGTATCGTGTTTTTTTTAAATAACAACCAAAACTGGTTAGGTTTAGGTTCTTTGTATTGCATTTTACGTGTGTTGTTAAATTTTCTATTTTAATTTCTATATTTATTTTTTCATTGTATTAATACTAATAAATCAATAAAAAATATACAGAATACTGATGTGTTGTTGTTTCTGACTGATATTTATGTTGAAACTTGTTGAAAAAAATGCTATAGAAGCCTCTAACATTTATTTGTCAGATACATTGCGAGAAGCGAAGGATTAATTAATTTATTTTTTTTATTTATACTGATATTAATACTTTTTTTACATTATGTCTTCATAAATAATTAACTAACGATACCGTTTCTCCGAAAGGGTGGGCAGATAGGATAGATAGACAAGCCACACAACTCTGTCTTGGCACACATTCCATGCTTCATTCACATTCATAGATAAGTACTCTTCTTTGTTGGACAAACAAAAATCAAAAAACTTATTAAGAAAGATTAGAAAGGGGTGTACATATTTTATAAATGTGGGTATTTATGTATAAATTAATCAAATTAGAATAATAAAAATCCGCGAGAATATTGACGTATACGACAGAATATATTGTGTTTATTGCACAACTGTCAACCATTATTTTACGTGGATACAAAAATGTTCAAAGCAAATTGCATATAAAAAAAATGATGGAAACAATGTTTAAGCATTTATATGATGATTTAAGCCGTGTTTTGGTTAAATGTGACGGTAAAATGTTGAGAAAAACCAATAATTCAATGTAAAACTAAGCCAGACAGTTGGGCCGTCTACGGCTGTCGCGGTTTAATATCACAAAGCTGGAGAATATTTCTGCAGCAAATATCAGTTAGATACGTTGAACTGTTTATAACTAAACTGTTGCGGTTAAATATTGACAGGATAGGAATATTTTCTGACAACAAGGGAGTGTTTTTCGGCAATAAAGGTTGGTCAAGTTACAAGTTATGGAACGTCTGGTAGACACACAAACATTGGCGGCCAAATAAAACGGATTCGCCTCGACTTTTCGGGGCTTTCACGCCATCCTCGGATAAACAACATAATAAGGTATATAAATTGTTAGTTCGTGACTCACATGGTGCGCAAAATAATTAATTAATTCAGCTCCGCAATGAAATATTAACAGTATATAATTCTGACACAAGTGAGCATTATTGTAAATTTCAGAACTGCCAACTTGATGGTATTTCCCCTTCAGGGTGTTGCCAAGTCTATGATGTTTATTGCGTAGGTACTTTAATCCATTGTAAGCTGCTAGAGATGGGACTGACATTAGTATCGCAACCAGAATTGAGTCGGATCAGTACTAACGCAGATACATTTATTGCATATAGCACAATTCAAATTTGTTATTCGAATTTAAAAAAAAAATTTAGGGCTTCCATTTTTTTTTAAACACATATTATTAAACCATGAAAACTATGAAAGCTTTGACTACCCAACTGGCAACAAATCCCGTTTTAGGGCAGTCAAATTGACAAGTTAAGGTCATATTAAGTGCCATTACGACCCCTTGGAATAACAAGGTTCCATCTGACACAGCAATGTCATGCGATAATGAGTCTTAAAGTTACCTTCCATAGAGCACTTTATCGCATGACATTGCTTGTGTCAGATGGAACTTTGTTATACCAAGGGGTCGATTATACAAAACAGAATGGAAAAGCTAGTATTGACACAGTATGGCAATACGATACATCTAGAAAAAAGTGTAATTATCAAGTATAAAGAATAGTACAGCTGAAATATATTTAAAAAACTATTTTTTAATATGAAAGAAGTACGCACTGTAAAACCCTTTTTACAACTGTTTTAAAACTTTTAGAATATTCAAATTTGATCAAAGTGATTACGTATTGTCACTTTCTTGCTAATACCATTTAGCGGCCGTAGACAAGATAAGTGGGTGTTTCTCATTTATACTTCACAAGGACTGACATCACTGTCGGGAGTGTATACATATGTACCAATACACACAATCCAAAGTATGTGCAATCACCTCAACTCTCATTCAGCAACATACGAGAATGTGTATATTTTTATTTCTACTTCAAATATTATCAATTGGAAATTTCTAATAGATGCATCTATGTATAGAAATATTTATTTTACAATTCTATTTTTTTGTTTGTTAACTGTTAATATTATTAAATTATTGATTTTCGTCTTCTTTGTCCATTTCTAATGGTTCTAAATTCATAATTACCTTTGTTTTTTACCATTCAACTAAATACACAGATAAATCCTAGCAAGTAATATTTGTACAACGACCTTGAAGTGATTTTTCACAAAAACGGCGCTATACAAATCATACAATACAATTACTATTATTATTAATGTAATAATTTTATGGAAATACGGCAAAGGTATTTTTTTTTCATTTAATCGTTTCTATATAATAATTATCAGGAAATACAAGTAAACTTGAAGTATAAAATATTTTTCTATTGAATTTGTTTAATTAATATTATAATGTAACATTGTCATCAAAGTGCCAATTATCAGTATTTTGTGTTTGGTATTTGAATGGTCTGCGTTAAGAAAAATGTGTATACATGTAGATATATGTTTTACAAACAAAAAAAAATTGTTACAAAAGTAAGATACTTTGTAATAATTTATTGTGACTTTGACGAAGACAACAAATTTGTATTTTTTTTATTATTAAGCTATAAAATCTAAATTAGCAAAGAATACATTCGTATCCGAATAGTGTTATCTCATAGGAAAATTATTCAGTGAAATATTAATAATGTCGATTAAAGAGATGGACCAAGATCTTGTATCGCCATCTTGCTTGCGGGGTGGGCTATCTCCAAGGGGTGAAAGGGAGGGAAATGTTCGCAGAATGACGATAGAGGGAACCTCGCTATGGAGGTTAGCAGACCGGCTATTGGCCCAAATGTATTGATTTTTCTAACAGTATTACGGTCGGAGGGAAATATACCAACGAACGGGTTTGACATAAGTCGCGTTTCAGCCGCTACCCGGAAACGTTTGTTTTACTCCTAAACATTTTCTAAATATTTCACATTTTAATAATATCAAATAGGTACTACACCTCCGTTCAATTAGATAACGCGTAATCTTTCAATGTTTTCGGGGAGAGCGGGGAAAAAATCCGCAACAGTTTTTTTTGTGCTGCTGTTAATGCGGTTTTCATATGTCAAATTTATCAGATGGCCGACTTTCTTCCGCATTGACTACTTCCAGTCACGGAATTTTTTAATGCAGTATTTATAATAATAAGAAATGTGTTATTTATTATATCGCGATGCGTGTTATTATATTTGAACGTTTTAAATCTCTCCAGAGATCGGTATAGGAAATCGTCTACGGGAAAAATTAGGAAGAAAATTTTATGTATACTTTTATACCGCATGATTTTATTGTCAATAGTGTTGTTCTTTGGTAAAGAAATTTAACACCTGACGTAATTTAATTTGGTACTGTTAATATGTAGTTAGAAATGGCGCAATAGTGTTAAATGTTTCGCATAAATATGTGGAAATAAACGCCCAACGGTACAATAGACATATAAGATCGATGTTTTTAAAATTCTTTCGTAATTGTGGGCGCAAATACTTAACCTAACCTACATTGAAAATGAACGGAGTTTACAGCAATTTGCTCTTTTCATTTGAAAAAATGAAGTGAAGATTTTTACAGCTGTTTAAACGTCAGATTGGGATTTTTTTCATTGGTGTTTTGTGGTAGGGCGTCTTTTAAATAAATTATTCTATTAACAATTTGTTTTCATTGCGGCATATTAAAAAAAAAAAAAAATTTTTTTTGCAATTTCGTGATGTTTTTAATGATTTTTGTTCATTGGTTTCAGTAGACTATTTTAATACAAAATTCACTGGAAACATTATTATTTATTCAAAGCTTTTAATCTATAAAATTTCGTGGTCGTTAAAACCAATGAAACTTGCTTTCAAAGGAAAACTATTTAATTATTTAACCCTCCATATTTCATTGGTCATTGATAATAATTCAAGGATACTTTTCGAAATTTATTAGACGCCTTTTTCGTAACTGTAACATTTAATGTTTATAACAAATTGTTTTAATGTAGTTATGTTGGTATTGCAAACCAATTATTATAAATCATATGAGCGATTCTTCACGCTGCGTGCCGGGTAAATATTTGGTTTAGTTCGCAGCGTTCTCCACATCTGTTTTTTCAATAATGCGGCAAAACTAAGCTAGACATGTAATACAGTCGTCGCCATTTTGGCAATTTCTTTAATAGCTCTGTGCTTCATTCCTGAATAATATAACATTACGAAACCGTCGGAAGATTTTTGCGAAATTACCCCCCCAATCCCCGAAAATATTCAATAATATAATAATGCAATAAACATTGCTCTTATTTTATTTCCAATTAAGGTATAACTTTAAAATTAATTGGTAATTAGACTAATTTTTCTTTATTTCTATTTAAAAGAGTTTTCAAAATCGAAAAAATGAATCAGTGTTGTCGTAATAAAAAATATATTTAAACCGCGAGGCGCGAAGTGGTCGGAAACCTTTTTTGACATTTAAAAAAAGTGCAAAAGAAGAATTCCAGATGATTGGGTCTTTCTGGAACTTGTGCAGAGCTTGTCCGTCAATGCCTGTAGACAAGGTAGGTTTATAAAATTTTATATTGTAATACATTTTATTTGTGTACCCTTGACTTTATTAATTTTCAAAAACATTGCCCTACTTAAGGTTCAATGTATTTCTTTAGTACCTACATATATGACCCTTTTCACGATTTAACTAAATAAAAACCTTTAGGTTGGTACCTGTTTTTACAGCTTAAAATATTAGATTTTTTTTTTAATAGGTTCCTAATCAAATGATTTTTTTTCGGGTTGCTAGTAATTTTTACGACAGATATTTTGAGAGATAGGTAGATTTCCTGACAACCTAATCTGACTTATAACATTCCCGATAATGTCGCGAACTGAAATACCGATCGTCAATTTTTGAGAAGCGAAATTTAAAAAAAAACTTTTCGGGTGTAGGTACCTACAATTCCAACAGTGATATTATTGATTCATGAGGCGCATATTATTTGGCAAAACCATGTACAGTCTGACATTTAAAAGTAGACAAAATTTGCGGGCATTGTGATCGTTTAAAATGTTTTAATTGACAACAACAAGATGGCTTACACGAAAATGAAAGTAAGTATAAATTTCAAAAGGATATATTTTACTTTAACCAAACAGTCTTCAGAGATTAGTGGTAGTTTCTGAAAGGAAATGATTCTACATTAAATTCCAAGAAAATTTTATTTATACTTTTTTTATTATTTAACGCTTTGCATGTAAGTTAATTACATAAAAAAATGTTTTTTTTATGCTTTCATTAGACGTAAAATCGGAATAAAACTAAATCTGATTCTCAGATCAATATTATAAATGAAAAAATACGTACATATAATCAATCGAGTTATGACGTTTTGGATTGTTTCCAACAAACTGTCAAATTCGAATGCTTTTTTTTGTCCAGAACAAATTTCAATGACAATTTGAGTAGCTTGGTTTACCATAGGAATGAAAAATTTAGTTTCACTTTATTAAATGTCTACATTTTATTGCCAAGCTATGAACCATGTCACAAATGTTGAGACGCTTAGATGGTGTGGACATGTATGGCGGATGTACGAAGAAAGGATCGTAGGGAGAACAAATGACGAGAAAGTGAAGCAGTTGAACGATTAAGTGAATCAAATGAAAGAGTATGTATAAAACGATGCACACAAATGTGAATGAAGCACGGAGTGTGCGCCAATACCGGGTTGTTTGGCAATCTATCCTCTCTGCCGGCATGAAAGGCATGATCGTTAGTCGGTTAGTTTTATTTTATTTTCTGATATATCGGAATAATAGGTCACTGAACTCTACTCTTACGTATTACCTACCTCCCCAATTATTTTGCATTAAAAATAATTTTATACGAGTATAATATTTTCAATCGATAGTATTATAGGTAAGTACCTACCTACAACTTTTTTTACATCTGCTCTACACGGTGGCCCTAGGGGTAATAATTTCCCTCAAGGCCTATATCTTCGGGGATCCTGTGTGCCGTGTGGAGGGTATTTTGAAGGATAGGGTGAACCTGTACCATGTTGTAGGAGGAAACACGGAGGCCGGCATATCATTCCACATTCGAGCTGTTGAACACAAGAATGAGTCGTAGAATTGGCCCGTTCTCAATGACAAATGTCAACCGTGTTTCCCGACTATGCACCGGTGGCGAAGGGATCAATGGCGCTAGTTCCTCAGAGCATCTTGCATTGAAATACCGACAGAACAAGGACAGCATTCCCAACTGACGTCTGTGCTCTAAAGATTGCAATCCGTCTGTTAAGATGAATCTATCAAAAGGACTGCCCGTTTCTGCACAGGGTCATGGATTTTTTCCTGATATTTTGGGGATACCGACTAGAGGTGACTGCCTAATTCTACACTGGGGCGCATTAGCGATACTTCAATGTATAAGTCAACTAATTAATTACACAATATATATTTATTGTGCGAACGTACATTTTCAAAATTGAACAGTCTCTCTTTTAACCCGTCGAGTATTTTTGAGAGATATTTCTCCCAGCCCGACGCGGACTCATAAAAGTCGTGTTATCTCATTTTGTACTATAGTGAGGTATATTATTTAAACTGTGTTAGAAAGAGAAAAAACACGTTTTTATTGCCATTTAGAAGTATACCATGAATTTTTAAGAAAAATCATAATTTATTCCCAAAAAGACTCAAGTATTTAAAAGTAGACAAAAATAGGGCGCTGCGATCATTTAAAAGGGTTTAAAAGACAACACCAAGATTGCTCATAGTCAGATGAATTTATGTAAAAAACACAATGGTCCAAGTCCATATGTTTTACTTTAACCAGACGGTGTTCAGAAATTAGTGTTACTTCACAAAGGAGATGATTCTACATCATATTCTAAGATAATTTAAAAAAATATATTACTTGCTGAAGTACCCGGCATTGCCCGGGGTTATGAATGGTTTGGAGGAAAATTTTGACGTCGTTATGTGTTAGCCCAACCCCTACTGCTTCCCAGTAATTTTTTTCCTATTTTGAACGTTGAAATATGCGGAATTTCATCAAGAATTACCAAAATTCTGATTCAAAGGGGGGTATTTTTTCGACATTACATGTAGACAGTGACCTTCCCCTTGTTTCGAAAATCAAATGTGTAAAATTTCATCGAGCTCCGAATAAAACTGTAAATTTGTGTGCAACACAAACAAACACCGGGGACATTCTTCTATAAATAATAGATTTAACGCTTTGCAAGAAACATAAAACACGTTCCGTATTTCTGTAATGTTCCGTTTGTTCCGTATTTCTGTAATGTTCCGTTTGTTCCATATTTTTGAAATGTATGAATAAAAATATCCACTAACATATCAAAATTATAAATGAAAAAAAAGTTAATATAATCCAGTTATGTTTTTTTGGATTAAACTAGACAATAATTGAGGGCGCTGCGATCGTTTCAAAGTTTTAAATGGCAACACCAAAATGACTCATAGGAAAATCAAAGCAAGTGTAAAAAAAAACACAATGGTCCAAGTGCACATGTTTTGCTGTGTTCAGAAAATAATGATACTTCCGAAAGGAGATGATTAATTTGTTTTTTTTTTTCATTACTTCGCCTTGCAAGACTTATAATTACATGGAAAGGCGATTTCTTTTTGTATTAGATATTAAATAAAGAAAAAACAAAATCAAATTCACACATAAAAAAAATGCTTTTTTAAAACGAACTGACAAATGAAAACATTTGATTGTGACCGAGCATATTTCAAAGACAAAGTCAGTAGCTTGGTGTTGCAATAGTAATGACGTTTTGTACTTAAATAATAAATAACTACATTTAATGCCAAGCTATAAACTCATACACCCCGTGATTTTTTACGGTTAACAACTATTCTGTAATAAATATGTTTGTTCTGGGAAATTCATGCGAAATCGTATGAAAGGTACCTACGCCAATGACATTATGTAGGTACTTATAGACATATTATTGTTGTGGCACGAGTAACAAACACTCTGATGTTTCCAGTGAATTCTAAATTCAAACATCGTTTTTGTATGACAAAGACGGACATTTAAAAGGTATGTCTGTTGAACGCGATGGATATGGGTCGGTACGTCGTTTTCGTAATTTAAAGTTGCTTCGAATATCACGGATGTGAATACTATGACACTACGCCTACTCACCTACACTAAGATAGGACCTCCCAAAAAAGGACCCACTGCTAGAAGAATGTCTTTCTTATACTCATGTGTTGCTACGTTCGCTATCTCACTTTCTATAATGACATAATTGTGTTCGTAATGTCATTGATTGTTTCCCGATTGCAATTATTGTACTATGTATAATATACAAAGTACGGCAATAACCGTATCTTGTGCTGGCAATTTTGTTAACTTTTACAACGTGTCTGACCTGTGCGATATTTTTTCTACACACGAATGCATTTAAAAAATATGACTTGGATGATTTTTTAAAACTCCTTTGGCTGTTCCTAAATTTGAGTATTTGCCAAGTCAGGTACGAAAGGCAGTAATGTACCTATGACTAGGAAAATTCGATTCTTGGAAGCAAGCCAATTTAAATGGACAAACCTTCTATGCGTATGTTTTAAAGCGATGTTTTAATATTGGGAGGTAGGTCTGCATCAGCAGTAGCCAGACGGTCGATCGCAAGAGGTTTTCATGTGGATAATAGAAACAAGGGAGATGGGCCATGCGCACAGATGTTCCCTAACACGCAAGGGGAAGAAATCAAAATAGCGGGGACGAGGGTCGAGCTAGGCATATTTAGTTTGACCCTTTTACATATATATATTTTTTTAATTTGCTTACCGCCGTCAAAATCGCGCGAAACAAACGTGGGGGGCAATTAACTAGGCTGGTGTCAAAATGGGTGTCACGTGACCTTTTTCTTCCAGCCGTCAAAATGGTACTTAGGGCAAGTCTATTCAGTAGCCATGAACCATTATTAGTATTTGTTTCTTCCTAAACACCAAACGCATAACTTTCATTGGCTCTACCACTTTGATTGTCCGTGCAGTTTGCACGCTTACATGCCATATCTCCCTTTGTTTCTATTATATCTCGGATATACCTACCCGATTTTTATTTATATGAGACACCTATTGACTTATTTTACAAGTCTGCTCATTTGACCATAAGTAAGTACCATTTTGACGGCTGGAAGAAAAAGGTCACGTGACACCCATTTCGGGTAGGTATATCCGAGACTCTATTCCGATTGCAATTGAGTTCGGGATGAACTTTGCAATGCATCATAAGGATAGCAGCCAATAATATGGGATTTAAAAAATGGAGGATAATATTAACAAGTCTTGAACTTGAAGTATGATATCGGTGTAAATGGCGTAAATTGAACTGGTCTCATGAGCTATGTTGGTTAAGCGGTTACCCCGGATAGGTAGAGGTCCTGGGTTTGAGTCCCAGATGGGACTGAAATCTTTTTATTTTCTGTTGTTTTTTCGATTTCGTGGTTCATTCGGGATGTTTTAATATTATTTTCCTAAATGATTAAATATTACAATGAGGTTTACAAACTTCAATAAGTTATAAAATATAAATTGAATATTTAATTTTACATATTCGAGCCACTTGCAGTAGTGGCGTACCCAAAAGTTGATGCAAAATGGTGACCTTTGACACTACTTGCGGGCATCTTTTATCCCTTGCCTCTCTCTGTGGTTAACTGAACAGTCTATTGACCTTTAATAATAATAATAATAATAATTGGATTACTTGTATAGCGCCATTTTTGTGAAAAATCACCTCAAGGGCGCTGTGCAAATCTTAATTAATATTCTTTATCTAATTAGGCACAAACAGATACAGAAAAAACATACTTACCTGGCAGGTCGCTTCACATGAACACAGTTTTATTAGAAAATTAAAGTATAGAGATGATATTTTTACAGTTGCTATTTTATCCTCCCTTTTCTATTTTTCTAATGATGTTACATTTATTAGAAGATTGGTGGCACAAGAAAAGTTGGCATTTATTTGAAATCCTTTTTATTTTTAGGACTTGAAAATGTTTATAAAATGACCTTAAAAAGCGTGAGAAGCTTCTAGTGGATATTACCATTTCTTAATTTTTTTTACACTCTTAGTTATTTACAGTATTGCGGGCTGTGGACGCATTTGCGCGCCGATGCGTGAATTTTTTAAACTTTTTCTATAAGTGACTTTAGGTGAGCACCGACCGGCTAGCCTAGCTATGCATTTACGGGTGAATTTCTTCAATTTATGAATATGAAGAGACATAAAACAAAATTTTTAAATTATTAATTATTTTTATTGAGATTTAAAAACCTCATTGTAATATTTAATCACTGAAGAAAATAATATTAACAAACCTAAATGAAAGATGAAACCGGACAAAAGGACAGAAACTAAAAATATTTCAGTCGCATCTGGGACTCGAACCCAGGTCCTCTGCCTATCCGGGGCAACGCTCAACCGACTTAGCTAATGAGACAAACCTTGAATTTGAGATATGATATCGGTGAAGATGACACAAATTGAACTTGTCTCATTAGCTAAGTCGGTTGAGCGTTGCCCCGGATAGGCAGAGGACCTGGGTTCGATATTATATTATCTTCTTCAATGATTAAATAAAACAAAAACTTTAAGACATAAAACAAAAACAAAAACACACTGAAACGTTTCTACTTTGCAATATTGTGTAGTTTTCTACTATGGCTTTGAGAACCAAAGGATGGCAGGGTCTAAACAAAAACGAAAATGAACATTTGAATGACAGTGTAAGACACACACATTAATTTTCCTCAAGATAAAAAGTACACATACGTAAATGTACAGACATCGTACGTTAACACAGGCTAGACAGACTGTGTACAGTTTTTGATAGTTTTTATCTGTTGCAATTTTACAAAACTAAAAACAAATATTTAATTTATTTAACAATATATATGCAATTTAAATACTACACGGTGAAGGGATATCATTGTGCCCCTAATTTCGAAATGATATTTTTTTTATTGTGCAAAAATCAATGAAAGCTACTGTGATAAATGGAATATGTTGTTTATGAATAGAATCTGAAAGAAGCGCTGTAGAATACCACTGAACGGAATTAGTTAATCATTATTTTGAATATTCAATTTATTTTAATAGCTTCTCTAGTAGGATAACTGTTTATTTTCTGTATTTTTATTCGGTTCCGTGCATCATTTAGGATTGTTTAAAATTATTTTCTTCAATGATTAATTTTTTTTTAATGCTTATTATTGTAAAGCGCACGGCACGTGAAATAACACAATATAATAACACAATATTAACATAAATACTGGTCCTTACATAAACCATAGACGACTACAGTATTTAATAGTAAGTGCCTACCTACAAAAGATTTCTGTAATCGCATTGTTTTAATCAAATAGGATTTAACTAGGTAAATAAACGTCGATCGAAGATTTTTTCGCGTTAATTAGTAAATCTTTCACAAAATTTTGGGCAAGCCTGGTCTACAGAGACGTTTATTCGTAGACTTATATGTAATATAATAAGTGTTTGGAAAGCTATGAAGTAGTAACGCAATTAAATACTCCACATCACCGCCGTCTGATTCCAATAAAGATAGTTTATTAATCGGATATCCTTATTCTTTACCACCCAGGCGACCAGAACAACGTGCTTTATTACTTACTAACTGACGTGTACTCGGCCTTGCTAAGGGTTATGAATTGTTTGGAGTAATGTTTTGATGTTGTGAGTTTTAGTAAACTGGGTGTGACCTAAGGTCGAGATAATATAATTTACCCCTACCTCTTCCCCTACCCCTACCTCTAACCCCTTAATATAACCCAACCTATAACCTAACATAGAACCAAAACATAACTAAAGTTATTTTACAACTAAGGCCGCTCCCTGACGGTCCGGTAGGGAATCGACATAAACCGGGTGCACCAAAAATGCAGGAAATGTTTCAGGATATTTCCTTCATCGACTCTCTGACGGGTCTGCAGTGATTTGTAGCCGCCAGTAAATTTTCGGCATTGCAGATTTCTGTTATCACATTTACCGCCCAATGTTATCGGATTCAAAGTCAAAATCGAAAAATGTCAAATGAAGCAAGTGAAGACGACGCTCTGGTATGCTATTTATTCTTTCGAACGAGATAAAAAAGGATGAGGTTTTAGGGCCACCCCTACATCGAATGTAACATTCATTGTAGGTTATTTATTGCTGCCAGGGAACTGACCGGAAATTCCGGCAAATGCACCTAATGTCAAAAAAAAAAACATTCCAAGAACTGGTCCAGCACGTTACTCCATATATAAGAAGTCCTCCTATTGCACACCAAGCTTTCTCCGTTGTCCCCTTTACTGCATATGCCAGTAATTTATAGTTATAAAGGCGTGCACGTTTCTCGTGCACCTCCATTATTTGCCGAAAATTCATATCCCGCCCCATGTTTGAACTCAAAGGATGAATGGCGCGTAAACGATCGAAACGCAGTGCATAGATTTACTGGATGCGTGTTTACCGAGAAGCTACTGAATTGTTGTCCCGTTGTATAATAGAAGAACGTCGCGCCGCTCCCGCTTCCCCCCCGAGTCACGAGCTAGCGCTCATTGAAATGTATGGCGCAGTGCCCTGTCGGTATCACGCATGAGGTTTATGTCGATTCCTTACCGGACCGTCAGAGAGTGGCCTAAAATAAACCAAAGATAACTTACAATTATTAGAATAAACTAAATATTATTATTTTTCGTTCGATTGGGAGCTTATTTATTTATTTTGTTTATTACATTATCTAAATACATTTATATAGCACATAACATAATTGAAAGTACATAATATTATGTAGTAACTGGTATAAACAAATGAAAATAATTAAAACGTGTACAAGTGCTCATATGTCTCGTCAAATCGATATTAGTTCCCAGCTAGGCAGATTGCATGTTCTAAGGAACCAAATGCTCCAGTTATGCGTGGTGGAATATTCTGTAATTATTGTTTTTCTTCAACCTACCTAGCTGAGTGTACAAATGCGTTGGGTTGTGTTTGGTGTCGTGGATTCAATTTCTTTCCTAGCTAAGTCCGCCATCATTGGACAAACAATATTTTCCTCTCACGATTAGGAACTGCAGTCCGTTTTTTTTTTATCAATAATGAGTTAAATAAGTTAGTTTTCATTGTTTAAATTTTTCAAAGCCCGCCAAAATACTCCAAATCTATGGCCGATCGGTTATGATCAGTTTTGAGGTTAGAATGTCAAATGTCAAAACAAGAATAAGCTTTACCGTACATAATTTTATGTTCTATTCATAGTAAACCGTAACTAAACATAAGTAAGAAAATTATGTACCTTTTTAGAAACTTCAACTCAAAGAATAATAATAGTATTGAGCATTAACATTACCATAATATCCGTATTGATAATCGGTTTACTCATTAATACTCCAATATCTTTCATTAATAATAGTTTTTTTTGTAATGTTGAACAATTATAGAGTTTAAAGTCACCCAAATTAAGTTTAAATTTCGCCACCATTAAAAAAAATACGTATTTAAAATACAAAACAAAATCGAAAAAAAAATTTCCATAATAATCCAAAAACAGAATGCGCACATGATGTTGGATATTCCAAATACAATCATACCAACATAACAAGGTCTTTCTATGACGTGATTTTTTATTCACTTTTAAAAAAACGATTTATAAATTCTACGTATAATTATATATAAATAAAAAGTTATATGTTCAGAATCGGCGTTTGCTGATCTATATGAACATATATTTTTAAAGCCATTATATTTTTCACTGTAGTTCCTTATTACGGCAGTAAGGAAAATTCAAATACTGTCAGGTTATTCGTAAAATAACGTTTGGCTTAATTTTTAGAAGAAAAAAAAAAAATTAATCACCTCCGTGTGGAGGTCCAAACTGTGTAATGTCACCCCAAGTTTCGCCACCCCATACGACAGTATGACGTGTTTTATTTATGGGCAATCATTTTTAGTCTAATATTCTACGCAGGCGATACGATGTAGGGCAGACTTGATTGTGGATTTGATAGTCATAGAATTTAAATAAGGGGGGCGAAATGACTGCATAATTCAGCGACCCCGCAATGTAAGCTGTTTTTCTATTCGCGAACTAACTACCTAAATATAATGAGATTGTCTCCTCATTTTTATGCACTCTGATGGAAATGTATTATATTTAAAGATGTGATAACGGCGTTAAAATTAGTTTTTCGATATTTCCAAAATAGACGAAGTTATGAGCTGTCAAAGTGAGCTTGGGAAAAACGTATACCCGTGGCGTGGCGATTCGCAATTCAGTACAATTCACAAGTCCGGTTGCAGTACCGCATACTGCCGCGCCAGTCATTTGCTTATTGGCCGGCTTATTGTGAGATTATCAACATTTTCATGGTGTATATCTTTGGTACTATTCGGTATTTTCCAAAAATTATATAATTATTATAAGTTTCGTTCTCAGCATGCCCTAATTAATGTGATTCATTAATAAAAAAACATAAAATTCCGTTGATTTATTCACATTCATACATGCTCTTCTCTTATTCTGACTGTTGACATGGCTCGACTCAAGTACTTGATTCTCTAGATCGTGCCATGTGTATTTCTAAGGCGTTCACGACTTCTATTGGCGGTTTCGTTTATACTTTGAATTTCGCTGACCGCATAAAAGAATTTTTTTTCCCAAAATCCGTACGTACTAGCATATTTATTACGGTCTCCGATCCCCTATTACAAATCCAAAGATCGCAGGCTCAAATCCCGGCGTGCGTTATGCTGGTTTCCCATCTTATTTATTCTATGGCATGTCGCATATAACGAATCTTTCTCTGATATGCAGGAATTGTAGAGCGTTCACACATGCTCTAATTCATTTATATTTTAGCGGAGCTCAAATTGACGCACTAAATATTCGAAAAAAAGTGGTTTTTTTTTTTACTGGACACAACCATATACTGTACTGCGTAGTGTGCACAGAGGGCGGCGTTCGCGTGCAGTAACTTCCGTTAACACGGTTCTATCCTATGGTCTATTTTAAGGCGATGCAATGGGAAGTAATGCAAAATCGTGTGTTTTTGGTTCGAAATTTGGACGCCCTAGAAATATCATAGAAAATTTAATTAAATACTGCAAGTAGAACATACCTTTTGTTTAACTAGACATTTTTTTATAAGCCTAGAAAGAATAAAATATCACACCTAAAAACATGTTTAAAGCGCAAAATCTCCTACTTACGAACCTTTTTTTCGATATTGTTGGGTGACATTGTGACAAATTAAGTTTTTTTTAGAATATGACTGTAAAATATTTTAATATTTTTGCCTCAAAATAAAATAAAACACGCATTTTTGCGGCATACGGCCGGTATTAAGGGAGAATTTGAGCCTTTTCGCCACCTGTATAAGGAGTGAGTGATTTCGTTCGAATTTAAGGAAGCGGTTCGCCTTAAGTATGTAATATCTTAGTTTCGATTGTTTCACATAGATGGCATTGTCGGCAAGACAGTACAGCAGCGATATCTGAGATCCTCTGAAGGTCAGACAGACTGATTATTGCCATTGTATAGAAAGGAGATTCCTGGCTCTTCAATCCATTATCCAGAGATTCCACGTATCCTGTTATTTACTAATTAATAACTAAGTGTTTGTTGTAATCGGAGTTTAATTTATTAACAGATAAATACACAATAAAATAGATTTTTTATATATATGAATACCGCACAAGGGATTCTTGTGCTCATCCCAGTCCCAACTGCTCCCAACCGTCTGGAGCCAGTGAGACTATGGCATCCCCAATTGAGGAATGTTGTGAGGCTGAAGACATTGGGTAGGGGAAGGAGAAGGGGAAGAGTGAGGTGGGGGAAATACCTGGCTATTCAGATCTGGTCATCAAACACGGCTAAAAGCCATTTCAAGCAATGTTTCAATTCTGAATGGTGGTCTTTCACCAGGGCGATACTGAGAGTATCTTCCACTCTGGAACATGTGCAAATATAGTATATATTATTTTTAAATTAATTAATTGTGAAACAGCACAAATTAATAAAATTAAATTCACTTGCGCACGCCGAGATTTGAACCCGCGGCCTTCGGGTTCGTGGTTGAGAGCCTTGCCCCTCAACCACGGAGGCCGTCAGAATAGAACGAGAGCTGGAGTTGATTCAACATCGGGCTTCTAATCTATCAGGCATTCTATTGCATAGATAGGCCTGTTCTGATGAGGTGGTAACGTAGTTAAAGTATTTTTTACATATGTTTCATTCAATGAAAGATACTCTTAGTATCACCCTAGTAAAATACCAACATTCAGAAAAGAAGCATTGCTTGATACGGAGATGTTGTGTTTAGTAACCTGATCTGAATAGCGAGGTACTTCTCAACCTTCCCTTTTACCATCTCATTCTGTTCTCCAACTTTCTTCAGTCTCATAACAATCCCAAAATGTGTATTTAAAAAATTGTATTATTTTTATCCCACTGGTTTCAAATAATTGGAATTCTGGAAATCCGGTTTTAAAAAAATAATTATATGCTCCAATAACAAAGTTAATTGGAAATGCCAACAACGACTCGTTTTTGTAGCAATCTGCGAAAACTTTTCACCGACCTTCACCCCACATTCAGTGCTGTCCATTTAGCGGATTTCCGGAAACTTTTTCGTTTCTGGAAATCTGTTTATATAATTTACCTGCCGGAGAGCTTCAACTCCCGCGCGCCGGTGGCGCTGAAAGGCAATGGAATTGACGTTCCACTATATGATCATGTAAACATACCTACCTAATTTGGAGGTATGTTTATATAGAACATCTGTATAATACTAGCTGATGTGTACTCGGCCTTGCTCTGGATTTGGAATAAAGTTACGAAGTTGTGAATTCTTGCTTGCCATTAGGGTGCCATAATTGATTTGACAGCGAAAGTAACTATCTCCAAATAAAGATATTATTTTGAAAATTTTATTTCATTCCAAACGTTTATTTTTTCCAAATATACCTAAATTATAAAGTTCTCAAGTAGGTATCTACTCGTGTTTTCCATTTTGAAAATATTACACCCAAAAAAAAGCTTCTTCTTTTGAATATGCAATCTGTGGCTAACCAGAGTGTTATATCTATGGGCTAACCTAAATAAAACATGGCGGGTTCAAAGTTTTTCATTCTAATTTTAAAACTTTATAGCAACAGTTTTATATATTGGATTTCATTCAAATTACTTTCTAAACCTTCCCGGCACTAATAAAAACAAACTGCTATTTTCAGCGAAACCGGTAGAGTAATTTTCGAGAACATCGAGGACAAACAAACAAACTTACATTGATTTTAATATATAGATGTAACTAAATACCATTATACCGTTTCTCCGCTGGAGTAGGCAGAGAGGACGGACCTCCAAAACAACTCGATATTGGCAAACACTTCTTGCTTCTTTCATATTAATACGTCGTCTCATACATTCCCTTCTGTTTTTCTGACTTTTGACATGTCCCGACTCAAGTGTTTGATTCACTTGACCGTGCCATGTCTTCCTAGGGCGTCCCCGACTTCTACCATTCATATTCGCGTGAAATATTCTCCTTACACTCCTTTCTTCGGTCATTCGCTCTATATGCCCAAATATCTAATTGTCCCTTTCTTAATCTTACTCATTACGCTTACATCAGCCTTGCATTCTTTAATCGCACATTCTCCCTAGATATAAGCATGGAATAAAGATTTCCTATTTTACTGGAAACCACAAAATAGTTTTTCAAAATTGGTTTTCCTCTAAAATTGTAACATACTCATTTTTATAAAGTGATTTCCATTTCATGAAGCCGCTTAGGGAAGAATGCTGTTTACTTCTGAAATTATCAACGAAATGGCGTACCTATCTACGTAACTCATTTTCGGTATTTTTGGACACAGAACCATGTAAAGATATGCAGTGCCATGCAGTCCATACATGCTGAAAAGCTGTGCCTACCCCAAGAAAAATTAACCATAAAAATAAATTAAAAGATAATTGCTAAATACTACGAATTTCATATCAAAATGTTTTTTTTTTAGGAATTTGGTTAGGGACTTGTACACTCAATTGTTCTGTTGGCCACAACAATCAACATAAGATGAAAATAAAATGGTAATTTTAAGATTTTCAATACGCAATATTCATTCCCGAATTTAAAAAAAACATTACAGGGCCGTTTTTACATTAAATCCACAAAGGAGACAAAAAAATCCATAAATGATTTTCCTCAGGGCCTATGTCTCTTTGAGGATGCTATTTGGAGGGTATTTTTGTGGAGAGGAAGAAGTTAACATAGGTATTGAAGAAACCCATTTTTTAAGAAGGAAACACAGAGGCCGACAAATCGTTCCACAGCCGGGTTTTCTAGTTTTAATTAATTATTTTAATTATAAAACATATATATTAAATCATTGTAGAAAATAATATTAACACAACCCAAATGAAACATGAAAACGGAAAAAAAACGACAGAAAATAAAAAGATTTCAGTCGCATTTGGGACTCGAACCCGGGACCTCTGCCTATCCGGGGCAACCGCTTAACCAACTTACCTAATGAGACCAGTTCAATTTATGTCATCTTCATCGATATCATATCTCAAATTCAAGATTTGTCAATATTATTCTTCATTTTTTATCTCGTATTATTCTCAGCTATCTTAATAATAACATATGATAATATAACATAAATATTACAATATTTATACAATACAAAAAAAAATGTCATGCGAAGCTGCCATGGCAGCTTGCCTGCAGGATCTGATTTTTAAAAGTCATAATTATAAACGTAATATTATCTAAATCTCGTAGAACTGCACATGTTTCCACGTTATCCGTGGTTGAGTGGTTACGATCCTTGGTTGCGAATCCAGAGGTCGCAAGCTCAAATCACGGCGTGGGCAAGTAAATTTTATTTGATTAAATTGTATTAGAATTGAAATTAAAACACTTTTGTAGTTTGTTCCACTTATTTATTCCATAGTGTTTTCAATATTTGTCAATTAAGCCCTAAGCAACAAGGAGGGAATATCCCAATATTATCAAAATAAAATATCAGTAATCACAAAACCTTTTCAATTATATAAATTCATATACATTCGTGTGAATTAAAAATATCTATTTACTATGTAACATCATTCATAATTTTAATATTAAACATTATAATTACCTATATGTACCTTAAATTAACAAAATAACTTATAATACTTTAAATTAACAAAATAGAAACATTCATTATATAGAGACAATGTTGTGTACTCCTGCCTAAGTTTGTATAAATACCGCAGCATAAGAATTTCAACTACCAGTCTGAAAATGTCCGTAGTAGGATGAAACCGGTCCTGGTGAAAATAAATAAGTGGAACAAAGTACAAAAGTGTTTTAATTTCAATTCTAATACAATGGAATTCAACCAAGAATTATCAGTCCAAAAACTAGACTCATGATTAAATTGTGTTATTAGACAATTTATTGATTTAAAGTAATATGTAGGATCCTCACCTTCTTCTTCTCTATCTTCTTCCCTTCCTCAATACCTTCATTCTCCCAATATACCCCAATTGGGGATGCCATAGTCTTACTGGCTCCAGACGGTTGGGAGCAGTTGGGACTCTTCTGTGGTATCACATAAAAAATAAGAAAAAATAAGCCATTAAGGTGCAGCTACTTCATTTTCCATGTTTTCCACTATTTATTTCCTGGATCATCAGTAAGGTAAATTTTGTACCTCAAATTCAAATAAAACACTTGGTTGTAATGTTATTTTTGGGCCAGTACAGTTTTTTTTAAATTTTTGTGTTCTTCTGTTTGTGTACAATGGCACCCTGAGTGAAAAAATAAACAACATTTAACACTTTTAAGGCATTACCAGGTAAGATATCGGGAAAACAAAAATATTTGCCGTTAGCCCGCTTAAAACTGCATGGTTTACTCGTACATTAAAAAAATGAAATTATGTAAATTATTGAACTCAAGAACGATTCGTAGAAACGACCCGTTCTCGTGTAATACAATTGTTGGGTGCGCATTTGGTGTGTTTCCCGACTAGGAACCGGTGCTGAAGGGATAAATGATGCTAATTTAAAAGAGCATCTTCCATTGAAATACCGGTAGAACAAGGACAACATTCCTACATGATGCCTGTCCTCTCAAATGGATTCTTTCTGCCAGTTCTGCACAGAGTCAAAGATTTTTTTCAGGTATCCAGACCAGAGGTGGGTGCTAAATTCAATAGTGGGGTGTACTTGTGATTTGTGCAGGGTCATCAGTATTTGCGGGCCCGGTACTCCCAGCTTCTGAGAGTTTAAGGCGATCCACCGACTAAAATTCCAACGAAATCACGCGCACCTTATGTAGGTGGCGACAAGATTGAGATTCCCGTTTAACATCGGCGGCATGTTTCGATTTACGTAAAAAAACAATCACCAAAATGCGTGTTTTATTCTATTCTGTAAAGCTCATACATAATTATTAAAATGTTTTACGGTCATATTCTAAACAACTTAATTTACCACAATGAACAATACGACAATAGCGGAAAAGGGGTTCGTAAGTAGGAGAGTTTGCACTTTAAACATTTTTTTAATGTCTGATACTTTATTATTTTTTTCTATGCTTATAAAAAGACACACCAAAAATGCCCGGTTAAACAAAAGGCCAAGGTGTGTTCTACTTACAGTATTTAATTAAATGATCTATGATATTTATAGGCCATCAAATTCTCAAACCGAAAACACACGATTTTGCATTACTTCCCATTGCATGGCCTTAACTGGATTCTGGCTACCTTCCTTTGGTCATAGAGCAATTCTCGCCACTACAGATATAATAATATGATTTTGAGAGCATCTGTCGAATTTTTGTTTGTTGGAAACCCGTTTTTGCGGAAATTATTTGGTGACATCCCTACTAAGTCCACCCTATTAACCCCAAAACCCAAACCTCCTTTACTCTCTGCTGCCCTAATCCTAAAGGGATTGTTAAAGCCCGGACCGCCCCCTAAATGAGAAAAATGCTCACTCTATCCATGTGAGCATTGCGCCGCCAACATATTATGTATTATTTTATGTTGGATGTTTGGAAAGTGTACTGGGGAATACAGCGGGTTTTTTGCGGTCCACGGTTGAGTAAATTTAGAATAATAACATGAAAATGAAGATAAAACCAAACAAAAGATGGTGTTCTCAAAAGGTCAGGCTTAGAAATCTGTTTTTGGTTACTGTCATGTGACCGGACTTGGTTTTGCAACCAAAACTTTTAAGGTCCATTCACACCTAATGATTTTTTATATATATGAATACCGCACAAGAGTCCCTTGTGCGGTATTCATCCCAGTCCCAACTTCTCTCAACCGTCTGGAGCCAGTGAGACTATGGGATTCCCAATTCGGGAAGAGGAAGGTGGGGAATACCTGGCTATTCAGATCTGGTCACCAAACACGGCAAAAAGCCATTTCAAGCAACCCTTCAATTCCGAATGGTGGTCTTTCACCAGGGCGATACTGAGAGTATCTTCCACTCTGGAACGTGCGCAAATATACTATATATTATTTTAAAATGAATTAATTGTGAAACAACACAAATTAATTAAATAAAATTTATTTGAACCCGCGACCTTCGGATTCGTAGTCGAGAGCCTTGGAGGACCGTGGAGGCCGTCAAAGCATCTATGAATACACCTACGAACACATTCATATTACGCCGTACGTATCCGCACATGCACGGGCCAGCACCGCCCGAGATTGTCGGCTAGAATTTTTTTATGTGCTGGTGGCCGCTTGTGACATCTGCGCCTGCGCAGTTACTTTGCCAACTGACATCTTCGTTAGTTGGCGTCATTAGGCGCAGATATTGCTAAAACCGAGAATATTGATAGCGATAAATCGATGGAATTGGTCAAGGAATTCAAGGGATAAAATGATAATAAATATGGGAATAGGATTATAAAATCCTTAAACATGTTGCGACGGACGCTAACGCTCAGTTAACAGTTCAGTTGACTGGCGTCTGTGCTGTGTTGCACGGTGTAATGTGAATACTCGCGTCTGTGCTGTGCCTGTACTGTGCTGTTCTGCACTGCACGGTGCTGGTAGATGCGAATAGACTTTTATCTAACTTTAGTCCCAAACTGTGACGACTACACGTCTTGGATATAATCCGTTTCGTTTTCAATATCTCTGGAATTCGTGAGGTGGAATTACAAGTAGTGGTGTCGGTAGTTAGAGTATAACCAATGGTCGCAATGTTGCAAAGTGAGTTTTAAGAAACGAAGAAGGACGAGACAACCATTCATTCGCTTACACGATGCGTTGGGTGATTTTATTTCATCATTGAAACAAAACAGTACATTTGTTACAATGAAAAACGATTTACAAATTAGGTACGTATAATGTTTCCTTGTAATTTCTGATTTATACTTGTATTTGTCGGGTGATATGTGTACTGTGTGTAGTGTATAAGTGTCTGTGTGTGTGAATGTGTTTGTAGGTGTGAGAAGTCATGACCTACATATTATAGAAGTGATGTATGCTGTCTCTTTCATACTCGATCCCTAATTGTGCTGACTACACGTCCTGGATAAAATCCGTTTCGTCTTCAATATCTCTGGGATTCGTGAGGTGGAATGACAAGTAGTAATGTTGGTAGTGGTATAATCAATGGCCGCAATATGCCAATTTGAATTTTAAGGAATGAAGAAGGACGAGTCAACCATTCATTCGCTTATATGATCCTCCAAGTCACGCTATTTATTTTATACTCGGATATCCTTTTCATACCTGTAATATCTTAGTTTCAATCGTCTCACATAGATGGCACTGCCAGCAAGACAGTATATTAGCGATATCTGAGAACCTCTAAAGTTCAGACAGAC